>QNUK01000545.1:424496-426835 GCA_013621035.1 Clarias magur | reverse complement strand
ACACACACACACACACACACACACACACACACACACACACACACACACACACACACACACACAAATCTGTTCACTCTGTATCCTGCAGTGTGAGAAAGAGTTCAGTACGGAGTGTGTGTTCGTGTCACACACATCAGCCTTCTTAAACTAGTGCATCATCATCATCATCATCATCATCGGGTGTAGGTGATCACACTGAAGACTGAACATGTGTACTTTCCAGTAGAAGTGCACTTCTCTTACACACACACACACACACACACACACTCATTAGCTTTGTGTTTAGCTGACTCAGAGCCTCGCGCTCGCTGCACTTCTCACCGCTGGAGGAGGCGGAGCCAATAAATCACTCCGGTTAATCATCATCACTAAGCATGATAATTATAAGTGTGTGTGTGTGTGTGTGTGTGTGTTTGTGTGTGTGAGAAAGAAGCATGACTCTAGAGCTGATTGTTTTTTTCAGGTCTTTAGAATAAACCGCGCTTCACTTTTTATCTGTTTATATTCACAGTTAACGTTTATGAGACGACTCACTTCCTGTTCTCACCTCAGCGCCGCTCCACACACGCGCCCCCTCACCTGTCATGTGACTAACCGTCTCTCACACTGGAGACTCCTTCCTCCGCGCTGCACCTCTCCACCATCAGTGCTCTGGTCTATACGTAGCTTCTCGTGCTGACCTCAGAGGAACAGCAGCACTGACGCGCTGTCAGGTCACACACACACACACACACACACACACACACACACACACACACACACACACACACACACACACACACACACACACTCCCGCTGTGATCTGACCTCAGGCTTTTGCTCTTGTGCTCCAGATGAATGCACGCACTCTGATAACACATTAACATGCTTTTTGATGCAAGTCTGTTTGTGTTCTGTCTGGACATCTGAAAGTGTCTCCCTCTGGGTGGCGCTAATGAGCGTTCCTCTGTCTGGATGTTTGACCCTCATTCAGGAATTGAATCGCTGAAGTCCGGACTCTCTGTGTGGAGTCATCACTCAGGTAAGATACATGTTTACAGTGCTGAGAGAATCCAATTATAAAGCTTGTTAGTGGGACAGACGAGGCACAGACGTGGCACAGACCAGGCACAGACGCGGCACAGACCAGGCACAGACGCGGCACAGACCAGGCACAGACACGGCACAGACGCGGCACAGACCAGGCACAGACGCGGCACAGACGAGGCACAGACGCGGCACTGAACAGGCACAGATGCGGCACAGACGCGGCACAGACCAGGCACAGACGCGGCACAGACCAGGCACAGACGCGGCACAGACCAGGCACAGACGCGGCACAGACGCGGCACAGACGAGGCACAGACGCGGCACAGACCAGGCACAGACGCGGCACAGACCAGGCACAGACCAGGCACAGACGCGGCACAGACGAGGCACAGACGCGGCACAGACCAGGCACAGACCAGGCACAGACGCGGCACAGACCAGGCACAGACCAGGCACAGACCAGGCACAGATGCGGCACAGACCAGGCACAGACGAGGCACAGACGAGGCACAGACACGGCACAGACGAGGCACAGACGAGGCACAGACGAGGCACAGGCTGCAGGTCTAAAGGCAGGTGTGTGTCTCAGCGTGACTCACAGTTACCAGTGTTTCATGGGTTTGTGTTCTGCTTCTTGGACTCGTTCCTGCTGTGTTTGGGTTTGGGTTAAAGCCCCTCTGGGTCAGGGGCAGCTCAGTGGTTAAGTCATTGGACTAGAGTTCAGTATGTCTCAGGTTCAAACCCCACCACCAACCTGCCACGATGGGGCCCTTAAGCAAGGCAACAGCTCGGGTTTATAATGAGAAGAAATGTCATTACTCTGTGTAAGGGCGTCTGTTCTAATGTAAATGTTCTGTGAGGGGTTTAGACCTCAGAACCAGTAGGCAACTTTAAACAAAGTCTCAGGAAAAACCCTGATTTACATCCGACACAGATGTGACATTTATGACTAATTTTGTTTTTCATACTTCTGATTTCTCAGTGCACTTCAGCTCCGCCCCCAGTCTACACAGCTCCGCCCCCAGTCTACACAGAGGCACACAACTCCGCCCCAGTTTTCTGCAGAGATGCCATGCTCCACCCTTTTTCCCTTAAAAGTCAACCAATGAGGCGTACCAGCTTCCCCTGGTGAGTCGATTTTAACTCCAGGGCAAAAAACACACAACAGTCAATGTGATGTATTTCAGTCACCAGGGGGCGCTAACGAGGACAAACGATGCTCTAGAAATGAGTTAGAGCCCGGCTGTACTGTGAGCAGACAGAGCTGTGTGTGTGCGCGCGTGTGTGTGTGTGTGTGTGTGTGTGTGTGT
>QNUK01000545.1:411996-419496 GCA_013621035.1 Clarias magur | reverse complement strand
TTGTTTCTCCTCCACAAAACGTACCAGGAATATGGATTGCTGAAGATAAATGACTTCCTAGATGTGAGTGAGTGTGTGACCCACCCTGGAGTGTATTCCCACCTCATATCTTCATTACCAGAAGAGCATCCACTAAAACCCTGATCTGGATAAATGAAAATGAATGAATGAGTAGCAGTAAAGGGGTGTGTTTACTTTTGATTTTGATTATAGTCCGTATATGTCTAAATAAAAATTAGATTAATACGTGATGTGTAGTAATCAGATTTTTTTCTTTAGACATACAGTATACTGACTTAAATGTGTTCAGTACAGAATCCTCAATCAGTCACATGATATCTAATATTCCACTAACACTGAGCTCATAATAATAATAATAATAACAATAACAATAATAATAACAATAATTACCCAATCAGAGTAAACCTGCATCACGTGACCACATCAGTCAGAACAGTCTCACACGCTCTGAATAAAAGGGTGTGTGTGTGTGTGTGTGTGTGTGTGTGTGTTCAGTAGGTAAATATTATGCATGTAAACACTTGATCTGATCGTCTTCCTCTTGCGTTGTTCCCTGCTCATGTCTGCCGCAGGTGCGGGTGACACCAGGTGATCTGAGTTTGCACAAGTGCATTTCTGTTGTCTTTTTATATAGTTTTTGTTCATTTATGGCGTTAATTTGTCATGTTAGCTAGTTAGCTAATTCTGTTTCATCTTAGCTAGGGCCCTTTGACACGGTGGTCCTGTAGGAACGTTGTTTGGTGTCACTGTGTACTGAACTGTAGAGGGTTAAAATAACAATAAAAGCCTAGTTGACTTGACTTGAGTTTTCAGGAGGTTATCATTAAAGTGACGTCTCATCAGTAATAATAAAGTTTATCACTATTGATGATCCGTAAACGTTTAAGAGTTGCAGGAGCGGTTTAGCGCGAACTGGGTTAGCGCCATCAGTCACACACTGTAGGGTTTTATTATTTTAATTTTTTACCCCAATTATTGAAGAAACAGACTTTAGTCTTTACTCATTGTTTAAAGAAATACAAATGTACATTATAATCTCTGATCAGAAATATTCTCAGTGTGAACAGAGTGTGTGTGTGTGTGTGTGTGTGTGTGTGTGTAAACCCCAGTGGAGCAGAAATCAGTCCAATGTGGCAACCTGGAGCAGAAGCAGCAATTACACTGAGGAGAGGAGATGAGGGGGAAATGGGGATGTGGGGAGGAGGACGGGGGGGGGGGGGGGGGGGGGGGAGTCTGGTGTTTAAAATGTATATTTTCCCTCCAGTGTGACAGACAGAAGCACCTAAAGTGTCCAGTGAATCATTAATGTGTTTTAAACTCTCCTGGATCATTATGTCCTAAAGTTATTCCTCCATTATTATTATTATTATTATTAAATGAGGCTGATTAATCTCAGCAAGAGCGCTCGTGATTTGGTTGGGAAGCGCATTGCATTGCGCGAAATCACGGTACCGCGGTCCATTATTATTATTATTATTATTATTATTATTATTATTAATGATGCTGATTAATCTCAGCAGAGCGCTCGGTGATTGGTTGGGAAGCTCATTTGCATTGGCGCGCATCACGGTACCGCGGTATCGCGTGCGTGTCGGTACATCGCCGGGCTCGTGCTCTCACCGTGCGGCGGCGGCGGCGGCAGGCGCGCGTGCGTTCACCTGCCGGATCGCCGCGCACGCGCCAGCACGGACCGACGGACGGACGACCAGACGGATAGACGGAGCGGCGGAGCGGCGGAGAAGAAGTTGGATGTTTTGGTGTTGTATCCCGTCTCGTTTCCTGTTCCCTGCGCGCGCGCGCGAGGCGAGGCGAGGCGGTGCGGTGTTCGGTCTCCGGTTCCGCCGGTGCTGATGTACAGTCTGGGCTTCTCCAAGAGCCGGAGGAGCAGCGCAGCCGCGGGGTGATGCAGCCCGGCTCTCTCTCTCCGGATTACTGAAGCGATGCAAAGTGGCGCGCTGGAGAGAGGAACAGAGTGAGTGTGTGTGTGTGTGTGTGTGTGTGTGTGTGTGAGTGAGTGAGTGAGAGGTTGAACGCAGGGAAAGTGCTGGAGCTGTACGCCATGCACGGTGCTGTGTGAGGAGCTCCAGTGTGATTCCGCCGCCGCAGCAGCGCGCGCAGCAGACTGGGTTCGAGCAGGAACGCGGATCTGAGGAGAGAACAAAGAGCACGCGCGTGGACGAGTCTCCGCGCTCGAGCCGAGGGGGGATTTATTTCCGCACACTTTGCGCGTCTCCAGCCTCCGACTCGCTGCAGGCCGGCGGTCACTGAGCCCGTGGAGTTTCTGGAGTTATGTAAGAAGGCGGACTTTACACCGTGTCGGGAGAGCGCGCGCCTCGGTGGGTGGACGCTGATTTTTGGTGAAGGATCTTTATTTAGAAAAGAGAAAGAAAGCAAGAAAGAAAGAAAGAAAGCGAAAGACCTCGAAGCGGCTCGTCCTGTTTTAGCGCTCTGCAGCAGGGAGGTGGATGTCAGACAAGGTAAGCCTGAGTTTCATCACCTTCCGTTTTACAGGAGTGATTTCTCATCCCCGTGCAATCTTCTTCTGACAGGCAAGAAATACATACATACATACATACATACATACATACATACATACATAAATAAATAAATAAATATAAGCAGTGTGTTCCGGAGCAACTCGCTGAGAAGAAGATGCGCAAAACAGCTGAAAAAGCTGAGCAGCTCAGAGACGCGCGTCATGTGGAGGATTTAGAGTTAAGGTGTGGCTGAAGATCGATCTGTTGATTGGAGAATGATCATATCAAACCTAAAGATCAATCTCCGTTACTGCTATTGATTGTGGACTTAATAAGCGGAATCTCGCGCGTTAATGACGCAACCAGCGCCTGCGTTATTCCTGAGCTGCAGGCCTGCAGAACCAGAACCAGAACCTGAGAGCACAGCCTGATAGGATTTTGTTTAGTGTGTGTGTGTGTGTGTGTGTGTGTGTGTGTGTGTGTGTGTGTGTGTGTGTGACTAAGTTGGAGCAGCTCCTAATTGCTACCTGTCTCAGCATTTTCCTCCACATGAAGTAGAAATATCCTCAGGCCTGAGTCAGGATTCCAAGTCTCTCAGCTTCAGATCGTTTCAGCACTACGGACAGCGGGACTGAGGAGGGACTGAGCAGAACCAGAGCAGAACTAACGCACTGAGATTTAAACCGAGATAAAACCGAGACCGAAACGCTTTACTGATCTCAGAGGCACAGAACCAGAGATCAAATGAGAACCGAGCAGAAGTGTGAGCGAAAAAATAGACACCCTGAGCTGATGCCAAGGCAGGTTTTTTTTTTTTTTTTTTTTAAAGGGTTTTACTTGAGGGTCAAAGAACCAGAGATGTGTGTTTACTGCTGCCACGCTGTGATTGGTTCATCGCTGTTACGAAAAGAACACTGACAAATGCGCAAGACTTCACTTCATCTCCACACTGCTGGATAGACCAAATGGTTCTAGCATTCTAGCACTGTTACCCAACCCCCCTCCTCCTAACTACATGGGCACTTTAAACCATTAATGGTTCAAGATTTCACTTTTTTTTTGCATCATGCACTGTGTAATGAGATCAGTAGGAACGTTCTTGCTGTATGTCTGTACGGCTCTGATGTTTCAGCACTTTACAAACCTGAGTTATGGGTTCTCTGCGTGATGAAGTGCATGATGAAGTGGTTCTAGTTGAACTTCATGCTTCTGCTTGGAACCTGTAAGAATTTCCTCAGAGGCACAAACTACAGGGAAAGGAAGGATGTAGTTAAAGGTGCAAGGAGCAAGGCTTAACCTCAGAGGGACACTTTTGGACAAAATCGGTCTAGGGTTATAAAAGGGACATTTTTTACGAGTGCTTTCAAAATCATCAAGGGTTCTAGATTTACAGCAGGTGTAATACAGTATATCTGTACATTACTGACACTTTAGGAACCTGTATTCAGAGTTGTTTGTTTTTCTATTAAAATTTGGTTTTATTTTCAATTCTTGCTGATGAGAAATCTTTTTTTTCTAGGGTTCTACATAGAACCTCTAAGTGTTCACTAAAAGGCACAAATCCGGGAAAGAAGCAGCACGTACATTAATATCTACACTAGTGGAACAAATGGTTCTGGAATTGTGTAAAGGGGCCTTTATGAGTTCCCTTAATAAGTTCGCTCACAAACATATCATTTCTTTCTCCTTTGCAGATCTTTTTTTTTCTCTCTGCTCCTAGAAGAACATGTTCCTCTGGGGTTCTTTGGGAAGTTGCATGAATGTTATGTTCGATCATTTTGACAGTGTTAGAACAAACGGTTCTACCTTCATACTTGGAACCTTATATTATGCAGATATTTCAAGCCAATAAAATGTGCTGTGTAGTTGCTAAGAAGAGAGTCAGCAAAGACTTAGTCAAGGCTTCCTGTTAGAGCTCCTCCATTAGACCAAATGGTTGTTCTTGCTTTCTCAAATGGTTCTACTTGGAAGCTGTCCTGCAAGGGCAAGTTTTCTTACACAGAAATGTTAATGGTTCTCCTTAAATCTCATGAGATGTAATTCCTTAAATACTTTATCTTCAATTCCATGTGTTCCATCAACACCAAGCTGAACCTCCCTGAAGTTTCTCAAACACATCATGAGCGCAAAACAGCTGTTAAGTGTTGAGGACATCTTGTGTTGTTTTGATGGCGTTCTCGAATCCTGGACCATGGGAGCTGTGGTGTGATGGTGAGGATGAATTCCTCTGAGCGTTAACGGATCAGTTCTGTGTTTAACACTAACGAGGTTTTGTTTGCTTTAATTAGCTTTAAGATTGAAGCCCAGTGGAACGCGCTCTTATCGACTCAGATCTCTGAATCGTCTAAAGGCTCTTAAAGACAATCGATACTTAACGAGTGAAGAGAGCATGTCCTCTGGCCAGGTTAACACGTGGAGATGGAGATATAGACAGATTATTCATCATGGCGTAATGTGTGATGAAGTTCTCACCCTCAGGTTCTTACTGATATCAGAACGATGAGGTTCTTCAGCTCAGAGCTGTCACCATTTCTCTTTGCACATGGACAGCGTGAGGAACGGGACAGACCAGAGCAGCTGGCTAGATGTTCACACCTGTGGTTTGTTTTCTTACTCTACAGGTTCCTCAAGGGTTCTTTGAATATGGGTTCAGTTTCCATTGAGGGAGAAGAGAGAAGAGAAGAGTGTGAATTTGAAAAGTTGTGCTGTAAAGGGAGGATCATGCAAGAGGTTCACTTACATTTATATTTTACTGAGGTTTAGAGGAAAAGGTTCCAGTGTTTCCAGCAGGTTCTATTTGGAATGGAGATCTTTGGTTGAGAACTTTTAAAGGTTTCCTCAGAAAGATTAAACCTGGAATAATTATGAGCGTTTACACCTAACGCAGCGCATCACTCTTAGCTTGGTTCTAAGGTTCTAACAGGTTCATAGTGTGTGCAGGGGTGGAGGTAGGGGTGGGGCTAGAGGTGGGATCATGGGCGGAGTTAGCATTTATCTTTTCTGATGCATTGTGTGTATGAGATTGTGTCCTAATAGCAGTGTGATGGTGTGAGGCAGTCCATGGAAAGTGTGTGTGTGTGTGTGTGTGTGTGTGTGTGTGTGTGTGTGTGTGTGTGTGTGTGTGTGTGAGAGAGAGAGAGAGAGAGGAGGTTCCACGGGTCTGCAGTGGTAAGTGTCCTTGCTGAATAATGTATGAACGAGTCTTGAGTCGTGTGTGTGAGTCATGAGGTCACGAGCTGAGGCGAGTGGAGAAAGTGAAACTGTGTAAATGTTCTCTACACCCTGCCCTTTAGAACACACACACACGCGCGCACACACACACACACACACACACACACATGCGCACACACGCACACACAGAGTTCTTAAGCAAAATGACTCATAAATATGGTGAGTCATTACTCTGTGTGTGCGCGTGTGTGTGTGTGTGTGTGTGTGTGTGTGTGTGAGGCATGTCTCTTTTATTTAACATTATTGTTGTTCTTGGAGGGACGTAACACTGAGCATTATAAAGGGTTCTACAGAGTCTCGCCGTGAGAGAGAGTGAGAGAGAGTGAGAGGGTTCTAGAGTGTGTATGTAAGAGCTTCTCTGACAGAAGATCCAGACACGTTCGTTCTCCTCTCGGTGGTTCAGTGTAAAACATTCAGCTGTTCCTCTGAGACACACCAAAAGAACTCTGATGTACTTGAAACCCTGTTCAGTGTGTGTGTGTGTGTGTGTGTGTGTGTGTGTGTGTGTGTGTGTGTGTGTGTTCTCCGTCCTATGGGAGCTGAGTGTACAGAACCCGTTGAGATCCACACTAATGAGGAACATTATCCAGTGAGGAATTTCAGAGCCTCAGCTTTCACCTCACGTCAGAGCCGAAATTCCCATGAGTGAGGTTCCACATAATGACAGTCTGTTATCTCACACACACACACACACACACACACACACACACACACACACACACACACACACACTTTTTACAGTTTATGTTTAGTGTATCTCACTGTGAGCTTTGATAATTTTACTCTTAGACGAGTGAACGAGAACCAACATGAAGGGCCTTTAGTACCCAAAGAGGTTCTTCTAGGAACCCTGTCTGGTAGGAGATCCCTCATCAACATGAAGCCCTGGGGAACGTCTTGTTCCTCAATATGATTTCTTCTTCTTAATGAATCTTTAACAATATTTTTTACTGGGGGTCTTGACGGAACCATGAACATTAATGTTCTTCTAGAAGCTAAAATGTTCCTCACAGGGATCTCTGACGTCCTGAAGCTGCTCTGTTCGGAGCTCTGACTAAACTGGAAAGTTCCTCACATGGTTCCTCTTAGTGTTTCTCAGAGATTCACAGCAGGATGCGAGATGATCTGCGGGCAACGTGCTCCTTTTCCTCATGTCAAAGACTCTTAAAAAATTATTAGATCTAGAACTCTTCAAAAAACTATTAAATGTGGTTACAGTAACATAATTCACAGCAGAAGCCTACAGCAAAAGGTTTCCTTTTCAAGAAAAGGTTCCAAGTAAAACCGCTACAGTACCATCTTAAATTTGCTTAGGTTTGTTTGTGTTGTTCCTTCTAGAACCCTCGTTAATAAATCTTCATTTGTTATTGGAACTGTTGGAACCACACAGAAATTTCTGTTTACACACACACACACACACACACACACTCACTTCATCCCTTTACATCTGCCGGAGCCCCGCCCTCTGACCTCTGACCCCTCACACCTACAGCTGGTTGTCGTGATTGAGGTGATGGATGAAGGTGACGTTTCTCTGTGCCGTAGCAGATGAGTGTGAGTGTGTACGGTGTGTTGTGAGTACTGGAGTTGCTGCTGAGCGTCTCAGTCTCTCGTCTCCTGCAGGAGGATCTGGCAACCCGAGGCTGTTGATGTCCAGGAGCGAATGCTGATGAGGACTGATGATGAGTGTGAATCTGAACAGGAGAGAAAAACCAAAGACCCTGCAGCTGACTTGAGAACATCGTCTCTAGTGTCTATTAAATCCACACAC
>QNUK01000545.1:399496-406996 GCA_013621035.1 Clarias magur | reverse complement strand
TTCACTTGTTCTCCTGCACATATTCATGTGTCACTCGGATTTTCTTTGGCATTTGAAGCCTCTTTTTTTTTTTTTTTTTTTTTTTGCGAGAGAGCCGGAGTGAGAGATCAGAGAGGTTAGATCAATCCCACTTCAAAGCCTAAATTCTGAATGGGTTCATGCGAGAAAGAAGCAGCACCTGTTTCAAGATCGACTGAATATGAAAATAAAGCATGCTTTTGAAAAAAAAAAAAAAGACAAATGATTCATTTCACGGAGCTTCAAAGCGAGACGCGCGCCGGCTGTTAGCGGAAATCCACCTCCGTGAACACACACACGGGACTCCGAGCCCGAGATCTGACCCAAACCTGCCAGGAAATCTCTATACGAGCGCCTTACAGCTAAACATGTTAGAGCACCCTCTATAGTCAGAGCCATGAAACTACAACTGTTAACGATCTGAAAAACAAACAAAAAACAAATGAATGTGTCTTTAGATTTCTTACACGGCTTTTGATCTGATTGGTCAGAAGGTGTTGATTAATTCTCTATACCAGCGGCCCTGACAGTAGTGAAGCTCGTGTTGATGCTCAGTGGAGATCGTCTCAGGTCTGCTTTCTGTAGATCTCATCAGCGCTTTAACCTTCACTGAGGGAACCAAGGAGAGAAGATGAGGAGAGAAGAAGTGGAAACTCCGTAAAAACGGAATCTTCAGAGGAGGAAACCTCGTGAGGCCGGATGTGAGATTTATGTTCTTTCTTTACTCTCCGTGTGAACGATTCATCACACAGGGAACGTTCTCCGATTAAACACAGAGGAGAACATCACCTGTGAATTATAGGCTCACTTTTAAAAATGTCTGATCTCACACACGGGGAACGACGGAGGATCATCTGGTTACTCCGGAGCAGGAAGGAGAGAAACAGGACGATGGCGTTTGTTTGTTTGTTTGTTTGTTTATTTATTTATTTATTTAGACTCAATAGAGCGAGAGACGGTGGTGTGTCCCGTCTGATCTCAGCTCTGTCCTGTGGAGTCACTGCAGCGACACAAAATATCCACACACACACACACACACACACACACACACACACACACACACACACATCCTGAAAAACACACTGCTTTATTAAGTCTTAAAGGTCCCATGCGTGAGTGTTTCTTTACAAGTGAACACAGGAATTAGAGCTCCCTCAGTGTGTGTGTGTGTGTGTGTGTGTGTGTGTGTGTGTGTGTGTGTGTGTGTGTGTGTGTGCGTGTTCAAATCCCCAGCTGAAATACCCTTTAATGAGGCATTTTGTTTACACCTCACTCCTCTTGTTTCACTCCTCTTGCGAACGCACCATTTCAGTGTCTATGTAAATGAGCTCCTGCTGAGCCACGCCCTTTTTAATTTTCTCACCTGCGCCGCTGTTCTTTTCATTCCTGTCGTTTATAAAGCCGTCCTGTCACCACGTCCCGTCACCTCCTCATTGATAGTCGTTTGACCGGGGCGTCTCTCAGCGCTAGTTATTACCGCGCGCTCGGCAGATGATCAGTCACGACGTGACGTCCGCTTGTTCTGTAAAGTGGCTTCCTGATTTAACGTCAAGAGCTGTGAGAGAAGAGAAGAGAAGAGAGAGAAAAAAAACCCCGAGTGAAACAGAGAGAGGACGGAGTGAGGTTCAGGACACGAGTGCTGGCTGAGACAGGGAGGATCTCAGGACCACCTCGAGACTGGAATCAGGTTTTGGGTTGAGTGCAGGAGAAAAAAAGATCAAATTTAGATTCTTGTCATCGCTGTTTGATTCCTCATGAGAAAAGAACGCGGATATTTTTACTCTAATTCTGGTCTCATTTATATTTTCCTGGCCTGCAGTCGTTTGCTTAATATTACAAAGAAAACGGAGAGAGAGAGAGAGAGTGAGAGAGAGAGTGAGTCATGCTGTAGTCAGGAGACTGAGTGTTAATACCAGCAGTGTGTGTGTGTGTGTGTGTGTGTGTGTGTGTGTGTGTGTGTGTGTGAGCTCGAAGCCACTCTGCCTCTGCGCTGTGCTTCATTTGGAAGAATAAACTCTCATTAGTTCCCCTGAAAGGCATTTTGGTTAAAATGGAAGAGGCAGGAGGTGAGACGCTGAGACGCTGAGACGCTGAGACGCTGAGACGCGGGAAGGGATGAAGGGAGAAGAAAGAGACCGGGGGTTTATTCACAACGCAGATCGTTTAAAGAGAAGGAAAGTCGAGGAAGCGACGTCTGGATCACAGGACGGCGCGCGGGATCTCAGTCGACATTTTTAATAAAATCATGTGCATTGAGTTTCTGTTGCTCTGAGCCGCGTCAGACGTCGCGGTGAGGACGAGCTCGCAGTCAGACATGAGGAAGAACGCTTTAGTGTCTCTGTGATTGACAGGCGAGAGGGAGGAAGCCCCGCCCACACAGAGAGCATGTTATAGGTTTGTGAAACATTTCTTCAGATTGAAGTCAGAGCTGCCTCTTCATCTAAAACAAGTATTGTGCAAAAGTTTGTAACCCCCCCTCTTTTTGTAAACAATACTCTTCTCATTTTTCAAAACTTATATGAATGTATGTTATATGATGACGGATGACGCTCGAGTGGCGCAGCAGCACCACAGTCAATCACGGTGACGTTTGCTAATCTTGGGCGTACGTGAGCTCACGCTAGCATACGGAGCGGATAGTGCTGTCCTTCGAGTGTGTTACACCGCTCCATACGCTGTGTGTGTGTGTGTGTGTGTGTGTGTGTGCGTGTGTGTGTGTGTGTGAGACTGACTTGGAGGAAACGCGAGAGTTGGACGAGAAGGTCCGGGTCACAATCTCCTCCCCAGTTCATCACAAAGGTGCTCGATGGGGTTGAGGTCAGAGCTCGGTGTTCGGGCCGCTCGAGTTCTTCCACACCGAACTCATCACACCATGTCTGTATAGTCCTCGCTCTGTGCACTGGGGCGGAGTCACGTTGGAGAAGAAAAGGTCCTTCAACAAACTGTGGACACAACGTGAATAAAAAGTATAAGATTGTCCAGGATGTCCTGGTCTACTGAGGCATTAGGATTGGGGATAAGGGGCCTGAATTCAACAATTAACGGGTTTGGACACTTTTGTCCATGTAGTGTATGAGAATGTGTCTTGGGGTGTACAAACTTTTGCACGGTGTTGTATCAGTGTAGACACTGTAATGTCTGAGCCTGAGGCTTCAGCTTGAGGCCGTGGAGTCGTTCACTGGGGTAAAAGAAGCAGCACAAGGACACGAGTGAGTAGATCTGTCTCAGGGGGGGAAATGTGTGCGTGTGTACAGGTGTGTGTGTGTGTGTGTGTGTGTGTGTGTGTGTGTGTGTGTGTGTGTGTGTGTGTGTGAGAGAGAGAGAGAGAGAGAGAGCAGGTCTCTATTGGAACTGAGAGAATGTTCAGTGAATAAAGAGATGAAGAGCAGGAGGGGGGGCGAGTGGGGAGGGCACGGAGAGGCAGAGAGGGCGGAGTCAGAGGGCATGAATGGGGTTAAAGCTGGCTGGTGGGGAACGTGCTCAGTGCGCAGTGCCGTGTCTCCAATGTGATGAACAGCGCACGGATGTGAAAACGGAGGAAAAACTCTCTCTGTCTCTCTGTGTGTCTCTGTCTCTCTGTGTCTCTCTCTCTCTGTCTCTCTGTGTGTCTCTGTGTCTCTCTCTGGACAGTGTGGTGAAGCCGAGTCATGTTTCTGCAGACTGAAGCTGATTAGTTTCCACTAACAGCGCGTGTGCAGGTGTTCACTCCTCTTACACTCCGCAGTCGTTAACGAGCCGCGCTGTTTATCTCTTTATTGTTAATAATTTACATCAAAACAACGTTCAGCTCTCTCGAGTCTGCTGGAATTCAGTTTCTGTCACAAGTTAATAAAAAGTTACTTTTATACAGATGATCTTCTATCAAAAAAAGTTTTCCTAAAGAAGAGAGGAAAAGATCGTCTCGGGTTACTTGGCTGTAACCCTGTTCTCTGATAAAGCGGGAATGAGATGCTGCGTGAAAACGCTATGGGAACATCTCTTTGTTGCCCAGTTGTGAAGCCTGTGGCTACGTACGTTCTGAGCGTACCAGGGCATAAGCCCGAGGACAACTTCTCTTGCAGAAACTCCAGCACTGAAACAATCTGCCAGACCCAGACATATAGACTGGCTCTATATGTCTTGCCATGCACCAGTTTTCAAATACACTCCATTTGAGGGCATAAGTTCTTCTAGTGGAGGGAGCCCTGGCACTTAAAATGGTTTCAATTACGCTGGCTGAAAGCCCAGCATGTCTCAGTTCAGGGGCCAAACGTGAAGGTTCCAGAGCTCGGGCCGGGGATGAAGTATTGTCCCCTGTGCCTGAGACAGAAGATCCCTCCTCACTGGAATCACCCAGGGTGAGCCGTCGAGGAGAGATATTAGATCCGAGAACCACACTCTGGTCGGCCAGTGGGGCGCTATCAATAAGAGGCGCAACCCCTGTTGACGGACCCTCGCCAGGACTCCTGGGAGCAGAACTATAGGTGGAAACGCATAAAGGCGTAACCTGGACCATGTGTGGGCCATTGCGTCCGGACCCAGGGGAGCTGGAGGAGTCAGAGAGTAGTAAAGGGGGCATTGTGCTTCCTCTTGTGAGACAAAGAGGTCCACCTCTGCTACGTAAAATCTTTCCCAGATTTGACTGATTACTTCGGGGTGGAGTTTCCATTCCCCATGTTTTACAGCTTGTCTGGATTGCAGGTCTGCTCCTACATTCATGTGCCCTGGAATGGAAATCGCCCTGAGGGACAGAAACTTGTCCTGTGCCCAAAGCAGAATCTGGTGTGCTAGCTTGTTCAAGCGGCGCGAGCGCAGTCCACCCTGGCGATTTATGTACGAGACTACCGCAGTGCTGTCCACCCGCACTAGGACATGGTAGCCTCTCAACTGCTGGAGGAAGTGTTTCAGGGCCAGAAACAGAGCCATCATTTCGAGGCAATTGATGTGCCACGCGAGAAGATGACCTCTCCAGTTCCCTTGTGCTGGACGGCCATCCAAGACCGCACCCCAGCCCATGAGGGAAGCGTCTGTCGTTAGCATCTTGCGACGACAAGACGGACCTAGAGTGGGACCCAAAGTCAGAAACCGGGGTCTGAACCACATGTTTCGGGTTCACTCCTATTTATAACCTGCAGGTGCACCTTATTCGGTGACGTGATGCCTGGCAGAGGTTATAAGCCGAAGGTATTCGGCGGTTTTGACATGCACAGGCTTCACATCCGGGCAACAAAGAGATGTTCCCATAGCGATTTCACGCAGCATCGAGTGTAGCTTTTGAAAGGGAACTCCAGGGTTCTCCGGGGACTTTACGGGTTCTAGGTTTTGTGTAATGAGTTTTTACTTGAATTATTTTCTGGATCCTCAGCGCGGGAAGATTCAAACATCCTCAGGATTGAGCACGAAGTGTTAATGTATGTGTGTGTGTGTGAGTGTGTGTGTGAGCAGTGAAGATTTACACTACAAAGAATAAACATGTTCTCAGATGTCAGTGAGGTTCAGAACAGAACCATGAGCAGAGCGGGAACACTGAGAATGAGCATGAGGGCTGAGGAGACGGAGGAGACGGAGGAGACTGAGACGGAGGAGGCTGAGGAGATGGAGGAGACTGAGACGGAGGAGACGGAGGAGGCTGAGGAGACTGAGGAGACGGAGGAGACGGAGGAGACAGAGGAGACTGAGACGGAGGAGACGGAGAAGAGTTGTACCAGATAAAAGTGGACAGTGTGTCCTCACTTCACTCTGGGGTTTTTCTGAAGACGCCTGGAGACGACATGACGAATCACCAGCAGAAGATAATCAGCTCCACCTGCTCCATAAACACGCACACAAATCCTGCAGTGATGTTCTCTGATTAAATCCCACTAATCTCAGGAGAACTCACAGGAGCTTTATGGAAATGAGTTCTCATCCCTGTGAAGGTCTTGACCCCCATCAGTTCTCCATATTGTGTTTCCAAAGCTTCAGACTTTCTGATGTTGTTTAATGCAGTGCTGATAGACAGATGTCCACACTTCCTGAAGGAGCTTATCATCAAGAAGATAGAAAGAGAGAGAGAGAGAGAGAGAGAGACAAAGGACAAAAGAAAGGAAGGGAAAGAAAATAACAGGAAGGAAGGACAACTGAAAATACCATCAGAGAAAAAAGGATATAAAGAGAAAATGAAGGAGACACCAAGTACAAGGAAGAGATGGAGGGATGGTAGAGGACAACAAGGACAGACAGACAAATAAAAAGAGGAAAAAAAGATATAAAGAAGGAGAGGAAGAACAAGGACAGAGAGAGAGAGAGAGAGAGAGAGAGAGAGAGAGTAGAAATAATAAAGAGGAGAGGATATGATGGTGATGATGATGATGATGATGGTAATGATGATGATGATGATGGTGGTGGTGATGATGATGGTGATGATGATGAGGATGGTGATGATGATGATGGTGATGGTGATGATGATGGTGATGATGATGATGGTGATGATGATGATGGTGATGATAGTGATGATGAGGATGGTGATGATGATGGTGATGATGATGGTGATGATGGTGATGATGGTGATGATGAGGATGGTGATGATGATGGTGATGATGATGGTGATGATGAGGATGGTGATGATGGTGATGGTGATGATGATGATGATGAGTTCCATCCTGATCCTTAACGTCTGTGTGATCATCATCACCATCATCACCATCATCACCATCATCATCACCATCATCACCATCATCACCATCATCATCACCATCATCATCACCATCATCACCATCATCATCATGGTGATGATGGTGATGATGGTGATGATGATGGTGATGATGGTGATGATGGTGATGATGATCACACAGACGTTAAGGATCAGGATGGAACGACGAACAAAATCCTGGAGAGACGTTTCAGTTTCATTCAAGCATAAAACCACACGGTGCTGAATACTGAGGGGTCAGAACAGACGAGAGGGGAATGAGGTCGCTGCTGAGGTTCTAACGCAAACACCAGAATATTTTACATCGTCTGAGTGTGTGTGTGTGTGTGTGTGTGTGTGTGTGTGTGTGTGTGTGGAGGTCACATGGTGTCTCAGTGCTCTGTGGATTCCTGCCAGACTCTCCAGTTTCCTCCTAAAGACCTGACTGCTGTTCTCCCGTCCACCTGCCCTGAGCTCCCAGCGGTAGATGTGTTCCAGTCCCCCGTGACTCCTACAGAGGATAAGAGCTGTAGAGGACAGAACGAGGGACAGAGGGATGAAGAGTGATTGACAGGTGAAAGTCTTCCTCACGGCTCTGTCGCTGGTCACACACATCACACACACTCGAGGAACGCACGTGCTGAAGATAGAGGATCAGTGTGGAGTGTATCTCTGTTCTTCTGACTGTGTGTGTGTGTGTGTGTGTGTGTGTGTGTGTGTGTGTGTGTGTGTGTGTCTGTGTGTGTGTGTTCAGTGAAATTTAACCTAATGTGTATGTGTGTGTGTGTGTGTGTGTGTGTGTGTGTGTGTGTGTGTGTGTGTGTGTGTGTGTG
>QNUK01000545.1:366793-391793 GCA_013621035.1 Clarias magur | reverse complement strand
GTAGACGTGTGTAGATGTGTATAGACGTGTGTAGACGTCTGTAGACGTGTGTAGATGTGGATAGACGTGTGTAGACGTGTGTAGATGTGTATAGACATGTGTAGATGTGAATAGACGTGTATAGACGTGTGTAGATGTGGGTAGACGTGTGTAGACGTCTGTAGACGTGTATAGACGTGTGTAGACGTGTGTAGATGTGGATAGACGTGTGTAGACGTGTGTAGACGTGTATAGACGTGTGTAGATGTGGATAGACGTGTGTAGACGTGTGTAGATGTGGATAGATGTGTGTAGATGTGGATAGACGTGTGTAGATGTGTATAGACGTGTATAGACGTGTGTAGACGTGTGTAGATGTGGATAGACGTGTGTAGACGTGTGTAGATGTGGATAGACGTGTGTAGACGTGTGTAGATGTGTATAGACGTGTATAGACGTGTGTAGATGTGGATAGACGTGTATAGACGTGTGTAGATGTGGATAGACGTGTGTAGACGTGTGTAGACGTGTATAGACGTGTGTAGACGTGTGTAGATGTGGATAGACGTGTGTAGACATGTGTAGATGTGGATAGATGTGTGTAGATGTGGATAGACGTGTGTAGATGTGGATAGACGTGTGTAGACGTGTGTAGATGTGTGTAGATGTGGATAGACGTGTGTAGACGTGTGTAGATGTGGATAGATGTGTGTAGATGTGGATAGACGTGTGTAGATGTGGATAGACGTGTGTAGATGTGTGTAGACGTGTATAGACGTGTGTAGACGTGTGTAGATGTGGATAGACGTGTGTAGACGTGTGTAGACGTGTATAGACGTGTGTAGATGTGTATAGACGTGTGTAGATGTGGATAGACGTGTGTAGACGTGTATAGATGTGTGTAGATGTGGATAGATGTGTGTAGATGTGGATAGACATGTGTAGATGTGGATAGACGTGTGTAGATGTGTGTAGACGTGTATAGACGTGTATAGACGTGTGTAGACGTGTGTAGATGTGGATAGACGTGTGTAGACGTGTGTAGACGTGTGTAGACGTGTGTAGACGTGTATAGACGTGTATAGACGTGTATAGACGTGTGTAGATGTGGATAGACGTGTGTAGATGTGGATAGACGTGTGTAGATGTGTGTAGACATGTGTAGATGTGGATAGACGTGTGTAGACGTGTGTAGATGTGGATAGACGTGTGTAGATGTGGATAGACGTGTGTAGACACGTGTAGACGTGTGTAGATGTGTGTAAAGGTGTATAGACGTGTGTAGGTGTGTATAGACGTGTGTAGGTGTGTATAGACGTGTGAAGACGTGTATAGACGTATGTAGACGTGTATAGATGTGTATAGACGTGTATAGACGTGTGTAGATGTGGATAGACGTGTGTAGGTGTGTATAGACGTGTGAAGACGTGTATAGACGTGTATAGACGTGTGTAGATGTGTATAGACGTGTGTAGACGTGTGTAGATGTGGATAGACGTGTGTAGACGTGTGTAGATGTGGATAGACGTGTGTAGATGTGTGTAGACGTGTGTAGATGTGGATAGACGTGTGTAGACGTGTGTAGATGTGGATAGACGTGTGTAGATGTGGATAGACGTGTGTAGACGTGTGTAGACGTGTGTAGATGTGTGTAAAGGTGTATAGACGTGTGTAGGTGTGTATAGACGTGTGTAGGTGTGTATAGACGTGTGAAGACGTGTATAGACGTATGTAGATGTGTATAAACGTGTAGATGTGTATAGATGTGTGTAGACATGTGTAGATGTGTGTAGACGTGTTTAGCTGTGTGTAGACGTGTGTAGATGTGTGTAGACTTGTATAAACGTGTAGATTTGTATAGACGTTTGTAGATGTGTATAGACGTGTGTAGATGCGTATAGATGTGTGTACATGTGTGTAGACATGTGTAGACGTGTGTAGCTGTGTGTGGACGTGTGTAAATGTGTGTAGACGTGTGTAAATGTGTGTAGATGTGTATAGACGTGTGTAGATGTGTGTAGACGTGTATAAACGTTTAGATGTGTATAGACGTGTGTAGATGCGTATAGATGTGTGTACATGTGTGTAGACATGTGTAGACGTGTGTAGCTGTGTGTGGACGTGTGATGTGTGTAGACATGTGTAGACGTGTGTAGCTGTGTGTAGACGTGTGTAGCTGTGTGTAGACGTGTGTAGCTGTGTGTAGACGTGTGTAAATGTGTGTAGACGTGTGTAAATGTGCTGTGTATAAAACAGACAGATGAGATCGGTCATGAACCCATGTGTCAAACCAGAGACTCGTCTCGCTCGGCTGCTGGAGTGAAACAGGCCTGATAAAGTCTCTGCGTGAAGAAACATCTCTGGCTCAGAGAGACGGGTCTGACCCTGGCACCAGCCGCCTGTCAATCATCCACGGGGCCATGGCGACGGGTCTCTCAAGAGGGCAGCATCAGTCTACACGCGCTGGCAGATGAACAGAAATTGTTATCCCGAGAAGCAGGTGTCTCATTTGTAGCCCTGACGATGCCAAAGCCAGCTTTTCAGTCCCGGCGCTTTCCATCATCGCGCGTGAAAAACTGAATACGTCAACGTGAAATCCTCAGCTGTTGAGCTGTTATCTCTCGTCCGCGGTCATATCCCTGCTAGCGTTCATGGTGCTAGCATTTGGTCTAGCGGGAGCTCACCTGTGCACCTGTGAGATCAGCTTAAAATCAGTAACAAGCCAGGAACCCCCCCTCACCCCCCTCACCCCCCTCACCCTCCAGCCCCGCCCATAAACATCACCAAGCTGAGGCCGTAACACCGCAGTACACCGGATGTGACGGGTCCCACTAACAGTCCACTTCCTCAGTTAAACACGTTTCCCTCATCACACACTCACTGTTCACAGTCTTATTTGTTATTTGTTATTTATTTATTCATCAAATTTATTCATTTATCTGCTCTGACCTGCTCCACCTCTTTCACACTTTCACTGTCATTAAACGTCTCAATTTTCTGTAGTTTTTCTCTAATCTTCATCCTCACTCAGTGATATTTATTCATTTATACTCTGTTTATAGATGTATGTACATATACTCGTATATATTTTATATGTATTATACTCTTTTTATCTTAGTAATGTCTGTTGTACTGCGGTCGTCCTCCAGGTTGTTGTTTTTTTACTCTGTATGACTGACAGTCTGTAATCACTCCCACATGTTCATTGTACATTATGTTACTGGATGTTGGAAATTTCCTTTGGGATCAGTAAAGTATTTATCTCTCTATCTCTCTACTTCTTTATACCGTAACATGCCTGAATTTATAAAGAGCAATATTGTGTTGTTTTATGCAGACTGTAATTAGGCTCTGTAATAATAATAATAATAATAATAATAATAATAATAATAATAATTCATTCCTCTGATTTAATGACTGATTCATGGTTTAGGACATTAATGGTGTGAATCATTTCCACTCTGACTAAGAATCAGTTTTTTTTTTTTTTTTCCCTCACTGCATTAACATTTGACTCAAAATTAATTCTTTCATGTTTAGAGGATTAATGTTTGACCCATCGAATCATTTCCGTCTTCACTCAGAATTGATCTTTTCTTGTTCAGTGGATTCGTGATCGACTCACTCAGTCATGTTGGACAGAACTGAGGACTCGGTTTAGTGAATCATTTCAGTCAGTGAATCAGTACAGAGACTCAGTGCTCATTCAATCCTCAGTTACTGTTGAAAAGCAGACGAGTTCTGGACTTTTTAAACAATTTAACATGCGCTGAAATGCCAGACCTGAGTGAGAAACTTTATCTGTCTGTCTGTGGGTCAGCATGTAGAAGCAGCTTTAAAAAGCAGGGTTTGTCCCTGATTACACTTGTAGTGTTTATTACAAGAAAAGCAGCTTTCCATAAATGAGCGTCATTGAGCCACGTGTCCTGCGCGTACAGATCGCGGGATGAATCGCTCTGATATAATCATGGAATCAGGAATCATAACGTCACCCGCGAACACCACGGCGCGATTCTCAGAACACACACACACACACACACCAGTCTGCTGTTTACATCCAACCAATCTGTTTATGTGTCTAGTATAGCATACACACACACACACACACACACACACACACACACACACACACACACACACACACACACACACACACACACACACACACACACACACACACACACACACACACATATCATCTCCTCCAACCCATGAAAAGGTGTTAAAGACGAGACAGCGTCGCTCGCCGAGTCTCAGTGTTACAGGAAGTTTAACAGGAAACACAAGCGATGATGCAATCACTTAAAAACCTTAAATCATAAAAAAAAAAAAAAAAACGAATTATCCAAATTGAAGCTCGTTTATCCTTTTTCTCTCACGCTGCCTTAAAACTTTACTTTTTAAATATTTGTACAATATAAACTCGTCTGGATGACGACAGGAACCTGAAATCCCTAAAATCCGGGTTTTATAAGACGTCAGGTTTATTATTTTTATTATTGTTTAATATTTATTGTTAATGTTTTTTAAATCAGTTTAATTTCAAGTCTGAATTTGTTTAACCTTTGAACATTTAACAATTGATTTAACAAGTATTTAATGAGTTTTTATGATGATGATGATGATGATGATGATGATGATGATGTTACGATTGTTATTGTAGGAGTGTAAGAGTGTTCCTGTACCTCCGCATGCGTGCTGTAATGTTTATTAAAGCAGCCGTCAGTGACTAAAGTGTCTCGTGGCTCAGAGTGTGTGTGTGTGTGTGTGTGTGTGTGTGTGTGTGTAAAGCCCTTGTCTTGCTGTGCGATGTGTCTGAGGATTAATCTCAGTAATGCTCTGTTTTATCTGCACATGAATCCTCGTTCCGTCCTCGTCCTCGTGACTCCGCCCTCCCGCTGATCGCTGCGTTTTTCCTCTTCGTCCCGCAGCAGCAGCAGAATCTCATCAGAAGACCGTCGCGTCTCAGTTCTTCATTGGTCAGGCGGTTGGAGGGTTTGTGAAGGAATCGAGCGCTGGGACGCGGCCACGAGGTCGGGAGGGTCGCGGTGTGGAGTGACTGTGGACTCTTTAGTGCAGACGCGACGACGTCGTCCTGATGAGGGACGAGTCGCCTGAGTCGCCTGAGTCCGTCATTAATCTCTCAGTCCCAGTGTTTGACTCGGCCAATCATTTCTCTCTTCACTACTACTTAATTCTGAGTTTATTAAAATGTCGACTTTGTGCCAGAACAACAAGTCATGATGCGCTGCGTGAATTATTACACAGTTACACAATTATTATACAGAACGGCGTTTTATTAAAACGATCCACATCAAACACGCGCAGCCCCGAGTGTCGCATCGCTACGACGTCACCGCGTGGTTCTGGGCTTTCTGCCTTTTACTCTCACATTCAATGTTCAGGAAACCACTTCATGTTCTCGCTTACGTTACGGCAGCTGGAAAAACTCGCTGCCCCGCCTGCCTCTCTGTGAGTGAGTGTGTGTGTGTGTGTGTGTGTGTGTGTGTGTGTGTGTGTGTGTGTGTGTGTGTGTGTGTGAAAGTGTGTGTGAGTGTTCATGAGTGTGAGTGTGTTAAAGTGTGTGTGAGTGTGTGAGAGTGTCTGTGTGTGAGTGTGTATATGTGTGCGTGTGCATGTGTGTGTGTGCGCATGTGAGTGAGTATGCGTGTGTGTGTGTGTCTGTGTGTGTGTTTGTGTGTGTGTGTGAGTGAGTGTGTGAAAGTGTGTGTGAGTGTTCATGAGTGTGAGTGTGTTAAAGTGTGTGTGAGTGTGTGAGAGTGTCTGTGTGTGAGTGTGTATATGTGTGCGTGTGCATGTGTGTGTGTGCGCATGTGAGTGAGTATGCGTGTGTGTGTGTGTCTGTGTGTGTGTTTGTGTGTGTGTGTGAGTGAGTGTGTGAAAGTGTGTGTGAGTGTTCATGAGTGTGAGTGTGTTAAAGTGTGTGTGAGTGTGTGAGAGTGTCTGTGTGTGAGTGTGTATATGTGTGCGTGTGCATGTGTGTGTGTGTAACGACGCGGGTCGCGCGAGGGACAGAGCCGTGCTTAAACTGTTCAGAACGGGCAAATCTGCAAGCTGTTACCACGCGGAGTTCTGAACAGGCAAAAGCACGGCCATTTATACACCGGTTGCTAGGCAACGCCGCCGTCAGGCAATCAGCCTGAACGAGCCGCACCTGGCGACGTGTTTATTTAAGGGTCCTGATACCGGCGCACTTCGTGCGATCATTTAGGTAGCACCGGTAAGGTATCAGGGCCAAAGAAAGAAAGAAAGAAAGATAGAAATTAAAATAAATAAAATAAAAGAAAGACAGACAGCTGTTTAGGGACAGAGGCAAAGCCCCAGCCTCTGTCTATTTAAGACGCCGGTGAGAGCGAGTGAGAGAGAGAGATAGAGAGAGCGGCACGCAAAAGTACAGCGTGCACGCTCACTACAGTTTGTTCGTGCACGAAGCACAAACTCTCTCTCTCTCCCAAAATCCTCGGTAGGGTGAACACCCCGAGAGGACAAGTTTTGTTTTATTTCCAGAGCCCCGTCCGTTCTCGCGTAGACGGCGGAGCTCTGTTTATTTTGTGTTTTCACTTTCATTTATTTTCCTTTAAGTTCCTTAATTAATAATCCCACGCTATCTCCAAACGGGAAGGTCTTCCCGTGTGTGTCACAAGCACTCTCACTATCTCCTATTTCACTGACCCACTCTAACGCCCAGCATAAGGGCTCTTATAATTAAAAAACATCGCGTGGTGCGGCTCTCCATACCGCACCACGTAACAGTGTGTGTGCGCATGTGAGTGAGTATGCGTGAGTGTGTGTGTGTGTGTGTGAGTGTGTGTGCACCATGTGCCATGTGTTACGGATTCAAAGCTGCTTTTGTCCTGAACTGCATAAAAACCAAATAGATGTCAGAGAGTCGAGCGGAGACGAGATGGAGCGGGCGGGATCTCCTCTCTCACTCGCCTGACGTGATGCTGAATACTACTGCGCGCGCACACACACACACACACACACACACACACACACACACACACACACACATAAAGAGCAGCTCATTACGGATATTCAGTTTTTTTCTACACACTGAACACTTTTCCAGTTGATGATTTCCATGAGTTGAAGTGAGTTGAATAATAATTAGAGGCTGATGGAGCTGAGGAGAGACTCGGAGCCTCGATCACACACACACACACACACACACACACACACACGCACGCACGCACACACACGCACGCACACACCATCCGGGACGAGTCACAGTGCTTAGCATTACACTTACTCTGTGTGTGTGTGTGTGTGTGTGTGTGTGTGTGTGTGTGTGTGTGTGTGTGCTTTGCTTTGTAGGTTTCCTCTCTGACTCATTTATCTTCATCCTTAAAGATCTAGATACACACACACACACACACACACACACACACACACACACACACAATTCATTTTATAATAACTGGAAGATGAATTTAGTTCCGCGCCTGTAAAAGGAAGACGGTTAGAAATTATAGAATAGAGAACTGGACAAATAAGAACAAGCCAAGTTTGTGTGAGTGTAATTTATTGTTTGAGGATCAAAGAAAGGTCGGATTCATGGAGAACGCTGAAGTGTACAGAACGCTAATGTCTAAGGAATCATGAAGGTTTTGTAGGGGAGTAGAGGACAGGGAATTCTGAAGCGTTGAGGATTCCGGCATGCTGAAGAATAGGGAATACTGGAGTCCTGGAGTGTGTAATCAGATTTATATCCACCGAATTTTCCTAACTGTAGTTTATTCAGAACTGCTGAGTCCTAACATTACTTTCTTCTCCTCCAGGGAGCTACGACGTCACGATGACCTCCGAGGAGGGACCCGGGTCGCTGGCCGCGGGCCGCACGGGAACCGGGTTGCACGAGGACTACGGCCCCATCCAAGGGGACGACATCATCGAGGAGGTGGGGCCAGGTGATGATGTCAGCAACGACCTCAGCGCTTTAGTGGTGCCCTTTCCGGAGCTGGCACCCGTGGTCTTCTTCTGCCTCAAGCAGACCACATGTCCTCGCAATTGGTGCATCCGCATGGTGTCCAGCCCATATCCTTCACTCGCTGCCACGTCAGGTCACTTTAACGCAAAGCATTGTGGGGGAAAAGATCATGGCTACTGGGGAGGTGGAGGAGGAGGAGGGGAGGGGGGGTGATGGTTCATCCTTTAAAACCTTTGTATTCTAATAGTCTTTAGTCTTTGGGATCTTTAAGCGTCAGTGATGGGTTTGAGCAGACTTGGGTTTTGAGGAACTGCTCTGAGATCTGGTCTAAAACTCAGACTTGTGATATTTTAAATCATCAGAAATGTCTTTCTGGTTTCTGATCCTGTGGCTGAAGAACTTGTTGTTTTCTGCAGCAGTTTGTCTGGTTAGAGATTCTCATCCTCTGAGCTCAGGGTTACAGCGAGCCGCTGAGGCTGCTGTTTTAGTTGTTTTTAAGCAATCATGCTGTTAATGCTTCACGCTAATGCTAAGCGTTGTGGTGAACTGGAGAGCTTTTAAACACCTTAAACATCCAGGAGTGATGGAGAAGATTGATTCAGCAATAAACTGGACTGTATTAAAAGCTTTACGCTCCTTTAATAGAACTGAAGTCCATTTCTTGTGATTAATTGTCCAAGCTAATGCTAATGCTCAGCTACACAATGCTGCTTTTCAGAAAGTTGTCACATTAAATCATGTGAAAGAGGTCAAAGGTCACCATACTGTCTAATTTTCACATTTTACTGAAACACACACACACACACACACATTAATCAGATTCTTCTGATGGATTAGAGGAGTGTATAGCGAGACATTCACATCGTGTACAACAGAGAAGCTTCTGGCTTTGCTTAGCAACAACAAGGCCCCCCCCCCATCCCCAAAAGGCTGCATTTGTTTGCATATAAACTAAGTGAGCAGGTGTGGGCGGAGCCTGTGTGGAACATGAACTTACAGAAGCATCGCTCTGATCTCATCCTGATTTAATGCTAATGCTAAACGCTGAGGCTAACGCTTAACGCTTTGACCCTGTGAGGACTTTCTGAAGTGAAGGTCATGAGGTAATGGAGATACACAGGCGGAGTGTGTGTGTGTGTGTGTGTGTGTGTGTGTGTGTGTGTGTGCTCAGACTATTTAGCAATAGTAGCATAGTGGCTAAAGTTTATAGTGAATTACAGAGACATAAAAGAACATTGCAGATTAATTTATGTGTGTGTGTGTGTGTGTGTGTGTGTGTGTGTGTGCGTGTGTGTCCCTTTAAAAGTTTAAAAACGTTTTATTTCCCTTTGAGGACATGTCTGTGTCCGTGTCTGTCTGCGAGACTCGTCCTATTTTAAGACTAAATGAGATTAGCGTCTCGCCGTTGAATCGTGCGACTCGTTCAGGTCGTGTGTGCAAACACACACACACACACACACACACACACACACACACAGAGGGAGAGAGAGAGTGTATAAGGACGTGTGGAAGCTGCGATGTATTACGTAATGGTTAGAAGTGATGAGTTCCCTCCTGAGCTCAGTGTAGCGTGATGTTTTAAAGCACCTGTTTTGTGTGTGTGTGTGTGTGTGTGTGTGTGTGTGTGTGTGTGTGTGTGTGTAAGATGTGACATAGTGCCACGTCCCCCAAACCAACCATCCGTCTTTCTATCGATTTATGACACTGTCCCCTGATCATACACACACATGTCCATCTGTTGTTTTATTTA
Source organism: Clarias magur (assembly GCA_013621035.1). NCBI lineage: Eukaryota > Metazoa > Chordata > Actinopteri > Siluriformes > Clariidae > Clarias > Clarias magur. The sequence goes on along the minus strand of QNUK01000545.1, from coordinate 382,113 downwards.
ACACACCATTTCATTCATTCATTCGTTTCTTCACATTTATCTTTAGACGTTTAAAACATAACTTTAAGATGATTTTTTTCATATCGACAATAAAAATAAAAAAAAACAAACAGACAAATCACAGAGGAAGTGCCACACTTTATACATTTTGTTTGTTTTTCCTTAATCTAAAGCGACAGACAGATAGACAGACAGTCAGACAGACAGACAGACAGACAGAGAGACAGACAGACAGACAGAGAGACAGACAGACAGACAGAGAGACAGACAGTCAGACAGACAGACAGACAGACAGACAGACAGACGTCCCCTCGTTGTCTCATCAGGGTGGTGTTCATCATGCTCACAATAATTTCCCTTAAAGTTTTTGGGTGAAATGTAAAAGTTAGAGCTGTTGCCCTTTGACCTTTCACACACCCGTGGAGACGCTGCTGTTCTCGCTCCTGTTTCCTGTTGGTGCGTCTGAGCTTTAAGGCTAGAGGCTGATGGGCGGAGCCTGTTTGTAGAACAACGCTGATTGACTTTGATGTCGACAGATTTATAGAGGAGAACTCTTGCCTGTGTGTGTGTGAGTGTGTGTGTGTGTGTGAGTGTGTGTGTGTGTGTGTGTGTGTGTGTGTGTGTGTGTGTGTGTGAGATTTAAAACAAGGTGTACACGGTCACCTTCGGGGCTGATTATCATGCTGTATGAACGCCACGCCGTTTCCCAGCAGAGCTCCAGACGTGACACGCGCCGTCATCTCACGCTGTAATAACGCCTTGCGCTCTGCCTCAGAGTCGGCTGGAGGAGATTAGCGAGCCTCGGCGCTCTGGCGTCTGCTAGCACGGCTCCGCCCCTCTGCCTCAGCGTTCTCTCAGTGACAGACAACGACTTAACCGCCTTAACCTGGTTTATTTATCCTCACACACTCAGTGTAGAATAAAATAATAACACACCCACACACACACACACACACACTGATGTGAAATAAGAGAGTGACCCGCCTATTCATTTATCGATGAACTGATTATTAATCCGTGTTGTTGGTGACTTTTATTCTACTCTCTCTCTTTATGTCCACTGTGTCTCTCTGTCTTTTTCTGTCTTTGTCTCTCTCTTCATTTCTCAGTCCCTGTATCTTCTCACTATCTCTGTCACATACTCTATAATTGCCTTTATCTCTCTCTCACTCTCTCACACACACACACACACACACACACACACACACACACACACACACACACACACACACACACACAGCAGACTCATTGAGACACTGACCTTCTTTATAATTGTGAGTCACATGACCACACGGTGTTGTTAGCAACGTCTCCACAGGACAATTGGCATCATTACAATCTGTTCTGTTGAACACACACACACACACACACACACACACACACACACACACACACACACACACACACAGATGTAATTGTGATTGATGTTGGCTGACTGAATGAGATTTAAAGTATTTTAAACAGATTTTTGTACAAATGAGTTCATGTAATTAATACAGAGTTCTACAGGTGCAGGTGCGCTCAGGTGTGTGTCTGTGTGTGTGTGTGTGTGTGTGTGTGTGTGTGTGTGTGTGTGTGTGTGTGTGTGTTTGTGTAGCAGGTTAAACTGATTGCTTTTCTAACAAACACTGACACTTAAATGTTGAAACACCTGCTGCTGGTTGGCGTGGGAGTCGCGCGGTGATGAGGGTGTGTAGGTCCTCTGTAGGCTTCACATTATCACACATCATGAAATCCTCTGATCCTCTCTGACGCCCCACAGCTCAGTTGCTCACTCGGCCTGGCGTCGTGCTGACGGACCGCATGACTGATGGCATAAACGTTGATGTCAGGAAGAGCTTCTGTAGAATGATTGTCATGTTGTACCAATTAGACCTCGAAATATATCAACTTAAAGATCATTTCTACTCATCGTCCTTCAGTGAAGCTCTCCTGATGCTGATCCATACAGAATGACTGCTAAAAGAAAACCTCGATGTAGGATAGCGCTCTCCTGCGGCTCGGCTCGGCTCGGCTCGGCTCGGCTCATCACGCCGAACGCTCACTCACGTCTGTGTAGGTTTCCTGCAGCTTTATGCGCGCTGCTCCTGATTACTGTGTTGAAATCCACCTGCTATTTGCGATGCTGCGCTGAGAGCGAAGGATAAAAAAAAATACTGTACGTCTTCAGGGTTTAAATGTTCGGAGAGCCGAGCGCCATCGAGCAGAAGCACGACAGTCAGGAGGATTAGGAACATCTCTCATTAGCAGGAACGCTGAGACAGGCAGAACAGGAGAGGAGAAAAAGAGAAGCAAGAGTGTGTGTGTGTGTGTGTGTGTGTGTGTTAGGTTGGAGGAAGTATGATTTGGAGTTACAGTGAGTGAGGGTGTGTGGGAGCGCCAGGTCAGGACTGCAAGACAGGTAGGAGGACCGGCGCTGCCCTAATTACCCTGCTGCGGTATTGGACCAAACCTCAGAACAGCACAATGCGAAAAGAGGAGGTGTGTGTGTGTGTGTGTGTGTGTGTGTGTGTGTGTGTGTGTGTGTGTGTGAGAGAGAGTGGTCAGAGGAAGAATCTATACTCCCAGAAGAGATGAGATGAAAAGGAGAGATGCAGGATATAATAAAGAAAGGCCGAGTCACAGGTTCTGCCGTCAGTCTGTGCTCACACACACACACACACACACACACGCACACACACACAAGGTGTGACCCCTGGGACGAGGCTAAAATGGCAGCGCTTTGTCACTGTCAGCGGGTCGGAGCCCCTCAGCGCTATAGTACTCCAGAACCATCACACCACGCTGCTTATTCTGCCTGGAGAATGAATGTGTGTGTGTGTAAAGGTGCAACACCGATGCCTGACTCTTTTCCAAGCTGACTTAATTAAGGTGCGATGAATAGATTTGCGCGTGAATAACTGCAGCGCGTTAAGACACACAGACGTGACCTCACGCGGCGAGCTCGAGCGCATCCGTCTTGGAAATAAACACAAATATGTAAACAGACGTTTTTTTTTTTGAATAATAGGAGTGGACGGTTGTGCTGAGTTGCCGGTGCGCCGCTCTTCCCCCGAGCGACAGGAAACTTTCACTGAGCCGCGTCATGACCTTTTAAATTCATGGATTACGGCGAAGCTCTGGCGCTGCACGCGGCTCGAGGACGTTTGTTTCCGTGGCTCTGCATGAAAACCTGAGGATAATCACACATGACCGTCTCTAACTGGACTGCCAGATGGACAGCTTCCCCAGCGTTCCCACCGTCTCCAGCACACCCAGGCCCTCCTGTGTTAGACTCCTAGAAAGCTCTTGAAAGTCCATGTCGCTCTCCAAACCCCAGAGTTTCCAGGAATTCCGTACTTTCCATAGTCGTTATCGATTCTGGCATTCCTCCTCCTGCACCCGGTGATCTCAGCACTTCCAAAACTTCGGAAGTCATTAGCAGTTCTAGTGTTTCTTCTGGAGACATTTTACTCCAGTATTCCCAGTGTCTCTCGCTAACCCGCTTCTTCAGATCTTCCAGTATTCCCACTGCCCCCGCCAGTCCTAGCTCCCTAATTGGTTTAAATATCGTCCACGCTCCCAGTATTCCCATTGCCTCAGGCTGCTGTGGTACTCCTGGCATTCACGCTGATGCTGGGACTCTGTGGTCTTGTGATTCCCAGCATTTCCTTTCATCCCGGCCTTTCTGTCACGTTTACTACTCCGAGTATCTTCCTCCCTCTGTGTGCTCTCATGTCCCCTCCTCCGCTTCATCAGTCCCACTGTTCCCACTGATCATACGGCTTAAAATCTCTTCTCCCGTTGTCTACCCCCCCCTCTCCCCCAGGTGCTGAAGTAAGTGCCACACACAAACACGCACAGTGCTCCGGGGTGACCTTTTAAATTCCAAGATGACAGCAAAGATTTCTGAAAAGACTAATGCTGCTCAAAGGTTATCCATGTAACTCTGTGTGCGTTTCCTTACGGAGAATCACAATCTTCATCAATCCCAGCATTCCCACTTTATTCCCAATATATTTTATTTCATTTTTAAACGAATGTTTAAACGCAGCATTAAAATAAAATAAAGTAAAGTGAACTTCTCTGAACCCCAGACTCATGTATTCCACAATCCTCAGAAGTAACGCCAGATATTCCAGCATTTCTCATGTTACTGATGTTCCCAGGAATCCCAGTTATCCCACCGTCCCAGTGTTCCTGCGTCTCTGGTATAAGAGCTATAATGCAGAGTGCTGGGTGTGGAGCTTTTCATTTCATCATTAATGGAATCCAGTGTGTGAGATCTTGCGGTCATTACCGTGCTGGGCGTGTGCTCATGATCTTGATCCCATCTTCCTCCCGACCCTCACTGTGTGTTTGAGCACTCGCACGGCTCTACGCGTCTCCAGTGATCCCAGTCTCACTACTGCACCTATTTTAGCAATCCCATTGCTTTTACAAGCAATACCCACTGTATAATCCCAGCATTCCCAGTGCTTCCACTATCACCTGTAATCATATCATTTCCAGTCTTCACTTTACTTCAGTGTCAGCATCCTCATTCCCATCCCAACAATTCCTCATAACCCCAGCATTCCCACTGACCTCAACACTCCTTATACTTCCAGAATTTTCATTTATCCCACGAATCCTTATTCTACCAGCATTCCCATTGATCCATGCACTCCTTATAATCCCAGAATTCCCAATCATCCCACTAGTCCTTACACTTAAGCCGTTCCCAATGATCCTGATATTCATCATATTCCCAGTTTTCCTATTGTCCATGCACTCCTTATACTACCAGCATTCCCATTACGCCAAATACTCATTATATTCCCAGCCTTCCAGACGATCGACCTGTTCAATTTAATTTGTATTCATTTTATTTGAAAAGCGCTTTCAACAAAAGGGTCACTGTCACCAAGCAGATTTACAGAAATAAAGTAAACTATGGAAACGCTATTCTTTATACTCCGCATTCCCAATGATCCGAGTGTTCCTTATCCACCCACTGATCCCACTACTACAATAATCACATGAGTTTCAGTGTTTGTACTCTTAGCATTCCCACTGTCACCTGCACACCTGCACATTCCCGCGCTATCACACTTCCGGCGTTCCAGTTTCTACAGTGTGCTGTTGGTCTCACAGCGCTCATTAATCCCCGTGTGAGGTGGAACTCGGCTCTGTGGGGATTTGGAGGAATTACAGGGATGAAATCCCACAATTTCAGCATTTGAACGGTTGCGCAGATGCTGAGACACGAGATCGGGAGTAAGGTGGTGAGGTTCTGGAGATGTGATTGAACCGTCTAACCGTCCTGTCTAGTTTTATTTCCAGCAGCTGCTTGTTCTGAGTGGTGATATGAGGAGAGTGGAGCTGAGCTCGTTAACTGCAGGCCTCTCGTTAGAGGATCTTTATCTCATAACCTGAGCCACTGACGCCCGGGTGGACGAAGGCGCCTGGTGTCCGCGCGTCCCTGCAGACCGAGTCCTCGCTGAGCCGTGCCGCTGAAGCTGTGGCAGAGTGACTCAGTGCAGTCGATGCAGCAGTATTTCACGCCCGCTGATCGCTGATGTTCTTCACTGACGTTCATGACGGCTTCCCAACGCGCCCTGTTTAGGAAAGTGAGGGATGTGAAGCGCCTGAATGCTAACTCCATTTTAACTCCATAAAGTTTAATACACATATTATATCGCTCTGATGTCTGTGAGAACACAAAGCTCCAGCCGATCAGCTCGGGGTTTAATCGCAGCAATCTTTCCCTCGCTTCCTCTCTCAATAAGACACGACGCCGTAATTCACTTCAATTTTGTTTTAAGGCGGCGAGATGCCACACAGCTACACTTCATCATTATGTTTCCTTTTGGCCAATTTCCCAGACAAATGAGGTAGAGAGAGAGAGAGAGAGAGGAATGTTCTCCGAAGAGATCCACACACACACACACACACACACACACACACACACACACACACACACACACACACACACACACACACACACACACACACACACACGCGTTTCCCTTGATGCTATCGAATAGCGAACAGCAGCATCTGTCTCTCGGATTTGTTCTTTCTCTTTCTGGGAGGAGTTCCAGGAGACCCTGCATTATGCAGAAATCTGTTTTCATTTGTAATGTTTGTGTTTTTGTCTCATTTTTTTGTTTACTCGAATTCATGCCTCGGATTTACTCTCTAATACCGCGCGCTGTAAATTGAATCCCGCGTGCGCTTACCAGCCTGGAATTCCTGTTTCAGAGGTGAAATTGCTTTCGACTCGGACGCTGCAGACGTTCAGACTGCTGGATCAGAGACGCGTTTGTGTTTCACTCCGTAGCGCAACGATAACCGGCGCGGGATTTAGCTCTCTAATCGATAGGGCTCGTTCCAGGGCGTCGCGCTCACGACTGTTACCCAAGATGCTAAGACTTAATCAACTCATTGTAGAGTTTACTCAGGGAGGGGAAGTGGGAAGCAGACACGCCTCACACACACACACACACACACACACACACACACACACACACACACACTGTTTTGTTATTTCACTTATACAAGTTCTATTTTATCACACACGGTTCGAGACGCCGCCGCCTGATTTATACGTTTGTAGTTTAATATTAAATGAGTCGGCGAATAGCAGTGATGTTTATTAACAACGCCACGTCTTGGCTTTCACACCTCATTGTGTTTCATTAGCTCTCAGGCAAATCGATACACAGCGTACGATACACACCGCAGCACTCGCACACTAGCGGAAATCATTTAATACTGCTGTACAAATCTTGGGCTTAAACAAACACAATCAGTTATTAAACGTAAGCGTGAGTGAGAACAGGACACGCCTACAGCACAGCTGGCCTGAGATTTACAGATGTTTAACTGTTCAATAAATTCCGTCAGACATTCCTTTGATCTGCTTAGTTTTAATGTTATTGAATTCGGTTTTCTGTAGGAGCTCCAGGTGAGGAGAATAAACCATGGAGGTGATGTTCAGTCCTGAGAAACTCACCACATTTACTGCAGATTTACACTTTAGAATATCAGCTCCGGTAACTTCAGGGTTCTGGGGTCGAATCCCAAACAGTGTTAAATGTAAAGCTAGTGCACTATGTAGGGTGTACACTCCCTTGTTCCTCACTCCCAGTAGTGCCCTTGATCAGGGGTTAGAGAGGGATTTGGGATTCAGCCTCGTGTTAGAAGCTAGTTAGCGTTGTAGCTAAGCGTTAGCCGTGAACAGAACGACACGGACGGTTCAGAGGCGATTCAGAAGGACGTAGAAGTGATTAGTGCAGAGACGTGAGGCGTGTTGTTTAAGACAGCATGACATTATCAGATGTGTGTTGTTGCTGAAAGTGTTTCTGTGTCTGGGTGTGAATGTGGGCGTGGCCAGGCAGCCGCTCGCTCCTCAGTACTGCGGACCGTACAGACCCACTCTCACCCATGGCTATTAAGGCCTGTTTTTAGTAAAGATGTGTAAGTGTATGTTGGTACTGTATTGATCCCAGTCAATCAGCGTAGGATTTAGCCACGCCCCCAAAACCCATAAAGATAAAGAGAACTGAAAAACAAAACATCGTCTAACCAGTGAAAGAGCGGCGTTCTCACGAGCACTAATCCGTTGACAGGGTGCCATTACTATTGTCTGTTGACAGGGACAAAAGTTGACAGGGTGCCATTACTATTGTCCTGTCATCCGTTGACAGGGTGCCATTACTATTGTCCTGGATGAACATAGTCTTAATTCATGTATTGACTATACAGTAGTGTTTTAAACTCCAGTGTAATTCAGGTATAATATTTTACATTTTGAAGAGGATCGCGTGCAGTGAGTCTAATACAGATGGACGGATTGCTGAGACTCCAGACTGAGTTAAGGACGAGAGGACGGAGGACACGTGTCGCCCGATGCTCCTCACGGACCTGCCGCCCCAGGATCTCCTCTTCTCCTGATCTGGATGAGTAGGCGGAAATGATTCATTTCATCACCTGAGTATGTCTGTGTGTAAGCTGACGTCGAGTGTCCCTCTCTCGCCCTCGTCCCCCTGCAGCCTGGAGACCTGGATGAGTCTCGTACCTGGACAGATGGTCCCACTCAGGTGGGATCTGGTCAAGTGTAAAACCAGATTTATCTTCATCAGACCCAGGAGCGTGCAGATCATCCAGCCAGGAACTACAGTAACACATCACTGAATGTCTGAACATGAATCACCAGAATCTTCTGCTTGAATCTCCACTAATGTTCATGACTTGGACCGAATGCGTGGGAGGATTTCATAGAGATCATCTAGAAATGAAAGATCTAAATCCAAACACACTGGATGAATCCAAAAACAGGTTTCTAGCCGTCAGAGCCGAGCACAGGGATCGTACTGAGGCTCGGACCGTCTCCACCTTTTCGCACACTGAGCTTGGATTACGACCGCGGCATCGTTTCCATAAACTCATGCAGCGGCACAACATTTATTTCCGTCCAGTGTCGCGTTCATTTCTCTCCAAGATCTTATTTATACGAGTCAGATCGCCTTCTCCAGCACGTCCCAAAAATACACCTTGGTGTGATCCATGATGTGATCAGGTGATGTCTCGTGCTCCCTGATCCACTCTTCACAGGTTTGGACTGATGAATCCTCACACTTCATTTTATCTCCACATGACGTTGCTGAGTCTCGACCTGAGCGACTGAAGCGACACCAGATCATAACACTGTCTCCAGAGGCTCGTACAGTGGACGCTATGCATGATGGGAGCGTCGCTTCATTACAGCGCTTCCCTTCTCACCCTGACACGCCCATCATCTCCATCACACCCATTCAGGATGTTTTCTTTCCCCACATTTCTTCCTTGAAGATGAAGATGATGATGATGATGAAGAAGATGATGTCACCGCTGTCCGTCTGGGGATTAGTAACACGTTTTACAGTTTTAACTCCTTAGTTGTTTTCTTTGCTTGATGCAGGTCAATAATTTGACGCTTCTGAGACAGAAGGAGCATCTCTGCCACGCCCACAGGATGTGAGTTTACTAACCTGTTACAGCTGAACTGTATTAATCGCTGCAGTAACGATCTTCTCGTTTAGTTACACTCAGGTGGTGACGTGCCGCGTGTATGTGTATAGTGTTTATCACTAAATAGTTCATAGTCTCCAGTTACAGGCCTGATATCAGAGCTGCTTTTGTGTGTGTGTGTGTGTGTGTGTGTGTGTGTGTGTGTGTGTGTGTGTGTGTGTGTGTGTGTGTGTGTGTGTGTGTGTGTGTGTGCATCTCTGACTTACGGTTCTGTAATTTGCCCAATCAGATGCGCCGCGTGTCATGTTTGTGAAGTTTGATGACTATGAATTAATTTACATAAAATTATTTTAAGGAATTTCAGTTAATCGCGAGCGTAACGGCTTTAGTGCATAACATCCCTAACTGGTGCCATTACTTTGTGTCTCTCACAAGTACGTGGACTATAATATGAGAAATTCCAGTTTAGATAGAAATGATTTTGTGTGAGGAACTGACCGAGAGAGAGAGAGAGAGAGAGAGATGAGAGGAAACTGTGGAGGAAGGACGAGACGTGGACGATGAGGTCACGCAGGTCGTCTGTTCTGTGAAATGAGACGGACACACGGAGGGAATGCGTAGGTGTTCTTTCAGTGTGCGTTTATTTCTGCTCTTCCTGATGACTGTTAGGGTTCGACACGACGGTGCATCTTAACAAAATGAGAAGAGAAGTGACATGTGTGTCCAGAAAAACGTCTGCAGCTTTAGGGACGAGCCTAGTCTCTGCACTTACGAGTTTCAAATATTCAGGGATTTATCGGCGTTTTACACACACACACACACACACACACACACACACACACACACACACACACACACACACACACACACACACCAGCCCTCACTGGATCCAACATGGAGAGTCTTAAGTGCAGGTGTGTCCTGGTGTTTGAGTCCTCGAGATGTTTGATATCTACAGTTAAAAACAGTGACGTGAGATCATTAGCCTGATTGATGTTCATACAGATGTGCTTTTCTCCGTGTGCTTCCCGGCCAGGCTGGTGTGTGTGTGTGGAATCGCCTGGTGGTGTTACAGTATAAGCCGGGTTGTTTCGGGCCGATCCGGGTTTCCTCTGGCTGAAGAAGTGTTCCCATTACGCCATCCAGGAACTCAGGACTCTCTGGGTTGATCAGGACGCGTCCATGAAAGCCACTCGGATCAATAAAGCAGTTTAAACATCCAGTGGTGATAAATCATCGTCTGGACGTCTGGACGTCTGCAGCGCGTCAACGTCTCACCTCCCACAGCCGGCGAAAGTATTGGCGCCCTACCTGTGGGGTTGAAGAACTGCAGCTCTGTTTTTACGGTTCATTTCGAAGAGATTCCACGATCGTTAGCGTTAGAACGGACGCGCCGCGATTAATTCAGCGATGGAGTAGATCAACAAGGCGTAAGAGAGTTTAATGAGTCAATAATGAGAACCAAACTGTGTAACGAGTTCAGCACAAATCCCCGGACGAGATCAGATCGAGATCATCAGTATTGAAGCGTCTTCGCAGTCTGTCGGTAATGAATAACACACACGACCCTAACCAGCCCATAATAGCCATTTCATTTTAATCGCTGCTCTGTGTGTGATAAAACATGCCAAATATGGATCCTGACCCGGTTCTCACACCACAGATGTGTTTATCCACAGAACAGCTGTGTGCGCCGGAGACTCTCCATCAGGCCCGTCATTTCTAACTAATGGCCGCGCCGATCGTTTCCCGCTGACTCAGTGGATCTGACGCCGTTTATTTATGACTCGGGAACGGAAAGATACGGAGCTGAGATCTGAAACGTATCTGTATCAGTGTTCCGGTTTTGGATCATTAGCGCTCTGATGATCGAGCATTGTTCTCGGGGTCTTGAGGAGGTTAGAGGAGACAGAAGCGGAGCAATGAGGCGGCGAAGATGAGTGTGTTGTGATTTAGAACAAAGATCTTGAACACAAGCCGGATATCGTTAGCTAGCTGAAACGCAGCAGCGCCGCAGTCACTGCTAATGAGCTAGCTGGATGAATTTAGATATCAAGTCCTGCTACACACTCGTAGTGTCTGATTCATAGTTTCCTGCTTGTCCCGCTTTGTGTGGTCAAATATTGTTGTATACAGAACACAGCATTAAGCTGAGAGTCCTCCTAGCCCTGGGGTGTGTTCGTGCTCCACATCGCCCCCTGCTGCCTCTCGTCATACCGAGCTGCCAGTACGCTTCATCGTCTCGTTCGGCGTCCCGCCGTCTGCCCGCTGCGTCGGTGCGCTTCAGCTCGACTGCACTAACGTGACCGAAGCCGAAGTGAGCCGAGACGGAGGGATTATGACGACGGTCATGCAAAAGCACGATGAGAAAATGTGTGTGTGTGTGTGTGTGTGTGTTTCATAAAAAAGAATTAAATGTGTGTGTTTCATGAAAGCTGAGCAATAGAAAATAGTTTATTACAGAAATGAGACTAATTGTTGAAAACGTTGGTTTTCTTTCCTTTTAAATAATCAGGATTAAAACTGTGTTGTGCCGAGACACAGACACCGGCTTGTTGTGTTGTGTTGTGTTGCGTCACTGTGTGTGTGTGTGTGTGTGTGTGTGTGTGTGTGTGTGTGTGTGTGTGTGTGTGTATTTCTATTCGTCTCCTGCCGCGGCGTGTTTGCTGAACTGTGTAACACCATATCTTCTCTACAGACCCTGGGTCATTTGAGTGCACACACACACACACACACACACACACACACACACACACACACACACACACACACACACAAACACAAACACACACACACACAGACGGGATGTTTGATGCGCTCAAATGTTTTGCACCTAGAAACCAGAAACCAAAGAGGAAGTTGACGTTGAGTCTAATGAACTAATTTGCATATTAAATGACTCTCCGACTGAGAAACGCAGAGACGAGCTTCAAAATCCAGATGCATGAGCTGCGATCTGAACCGAGTCACAGTCTGAGAGTGGGGAAGTTTGACTGCTCAGATACACCAGAGATTAGATAACAGGCGTAACGCTGCTGATAAAGGGACGCTGCGAGGACACGATAATCAAGATCTAATCAGGACGCACGCCGGGAGGCTGAGAGATCTGTCCCAGGTTCCATCGAGGAGAGACGCTCCGAATGATGATGTGACGTCTCCGAAAGGTCAAGAAAAATGCTTTCTCTTCTACGCTTTATTCCTACACACACACACATGAAACTACTTCTAAAGCACTCTGTCAAAACATCATGTCTCCAGATGTCACGGCGTCCATCACCCCGGGTCTCGGCGTGTCCCTGTCACTCACGCTGACGCCCCGTTTGTGTTTCGGAGACGGGGCGATGCAGAGACGTGAGACTGGAGCTCAGCTTTAAATATCTGATCGTGTCTGAGTCCTCTGCGAGAACCGGTGCCACATGAACTGGGTTCATCGTGGAGTCGCACGACTTCTTCATGCGTGTGAAGATCCAGAGCCGAGATCTGAAACGTATCCGTATCGGTCTCCAGTTTCCTCCACAGGAGTTTAACCTGTTCTCTCTAACAAATCATTCCAAGCTCTCATGTCTCCAGAGGCAGGGGTTCGATTCCCACCTCGGGGTCTGTGTGTGTGGAGTTTGCATGTTCTCCCCGGGTTTTCCTCCAGGATCTTCGGTTTCCTTCCACAGTCCAAAGACATGTAGGTTAGACTGACTGGTGTTTCCAGATGGCCTGTAGTGTGTGAATGAGTGTGTGTGCGTGTGTGTGTGTGTGTGTGTGTTATCTGGGATGGCGAGGCGTGGAGGACTCTGTGGCGTGACGGCGAGCCCCGTGTCAGTACGTGAGGTTGTTTCAGTCCCGCGGTGTTCAGGGCTCCGGCCTGTCGCTCCTCTTTACGCGTCTCCTCTCCTGAGGAAGATTCTTCTGGACGTCTTCACCGGAGGAAACGGGAGACGCTCGCTGCTGTACGCTGAACCCTCGCCTCAGCGCCGTGCTGCGCTTCTCTTATTATCTTCATGTTCACCGCTTTTCTCTTCTCTCTAAACAAATCGCCTCTCTCCCGTCCCCTCCCCTCCCCCACAGCCCCGCCCCCCTCTCTGTTTTCTCTCTGCTCAGGTCCGATCTCATCTGCGTTTTTATTGTAGTTGGAGTGTTTTTCAGCTCTGGTGCGGAACGTTCCATATTTCAGAGCGCATTAAGAGGTGTATTAAATTAAGCCAATAGAATCGGCGCTGTTTTAATGGCTGTAATGAAAGCGATGATTGCTTCCAGCTTGGAAAACGCAGATGAAACAATAAACGGACGAGTAGAGTAGCGCGGCACTCACGCAGGCTTTTACTGAGCGCTTTATCACACTTAGCAACCTGGAGCATCATCGAGCGCTTCCTGTAACCCGCGACTGATTAACAAGTCCTACTGGAAATAGTTCAAGTTGTGTTTTTCCGTCTTCTCGTCTGAAACACATGGAAACACTATCGGATCGGACTTTCGTCCAATTTTAGTGCTCCGCTTAAAAATAAATAATGTCAGCCGTAATGATGTGATATAACGAGTGTGTGATAACGAGCACAGGAAGTAAAGACCATTAAAGGGAAGTGGGGAAACAAGTAGGGAAATAATAAAAACTCCAGAAGCCCATGCACCAGGAGCCCCCCCCCCCCACACACACACACACACACACCCCATGACAGGAACTCTGGCCACGCCCACCTTTTGCACGCACAATTATCATATACAGTCTAGCCACGCCCATATGAACTGACCACACCCATATATTATTGCACACTCCATACAGTCTGTGCCCAAATATAGTGTTTATAATAAAACATATATAACATATTAATTTATATATATATATATTATATATATATATATAATATATATATATACATATATATATATATATATATATTATATACTTTGCAGCTTTTTGCCTTTTGGTTACTTCAGTAACATCTTTTTTCTCCATTTTCTGTGAACCCACCCCTCCACCCCCCCTCACACCCCTCCCACACACACACACACACACACACGCACGCGTTTCACACATAATACACACATATGTGCATTACACTTACTCCATAGGCACACATACTCTACACACACACACACACACACACACACACACACACACACACACACACACACACACACACACACTACATACAAACATGTGAATGAAATGTGCACAAACATAATACACATACACATGCACGGTCTAGACATAAATCCACACCACACACACTTACACCCACATGTTTGCACCCCTGCAGTCTGTGTAAGAGGGACGCAGGTGGAATCGGGGTTGTTGTTGTGTCACCTTAAACCCCCCTTAACCCCCCCCACCCCCCCCCCAATGTGTGTGACATGTGGTCAGGATGAAGCAGCTACCACACTGATGTCTTATATATTGTAGATCAGATCACAGTTATCTTATAAAGGGCGTTCAGGAGGTCTCAGGTTCAAATCCCCCTTGAACGGGGCCCTTAACCCTCAACTGCTCAGATGTTTAATGAGACAAAAAAAAGATAAGTCGCTCTGGATGAGGGTGTCGACCAAATGCCTGAATGTAAATATAGAGTAGATCAGACCACATGCATTTTATCTAGAGTAGATCAGATTGCAGGTATATTATATAACGTAGATCAGCCCACAAGTCCCGCCTACTGCGTTACGATTGGTCTGTGATTCATCTGTGATTGTCTGGGTGTCTTCAGTCTGATCTATGAGTGGACATCAGTATTCTTTATTCCTCTCATTAATAATTTAATTTATTGATATCATGATGAATTGACATTTCAGTTCAGTTTTAAGGAGAGGTCTTCTTCTGATGCACAGATGATGGGTGTGTGTGTGCATGTGTGTCTGTATACGCGTGTATGCGTGTGTGTGTGTGTGTGTGTGTGTGTGTCTGTGTGTGTGTGTGTACGTGTGTGTGTGTGTGGCTTGGCTGTTATTGTTCACTCGATGCTAATCAGACTCTTTCATTCCAAAGGCTAAGATGATTAGCAGATAGCAGACACACTGATAACGTCGCTCAGTTCCTCTCGGTTCTGCTCGGCTTCACTCTGCTGATAGGGCCGGATGCTCTCTAGTAGCTTTTTAGCAACAAACAAACACACACACACACACACACACACACACACACACACACACACAGAGACAAATACCAGCGCTGTTCAGACAAACCGCCACCTTCCGCTCTGCTAGTTAGCATCACAAAGCAGCGACTCAGGCTATTAATAATACAATTATCGCTCGGACTCGTCTGCTGCACACGGCCGCTTTAATCTTCTGTCCTCATCTCACACCTGCTACGGATCACACGCTGGGTTCTAGTGACCAGAACGTTCTGGGATCGAGTCCCC
>QNUK01000545.1:276793-346793 GCA_013621035.1 Clarias magur | reverse complement strand
TTATACTTTACACCCAACAACATTATTTCCATAAACTTTACACCCAACAACATTATCTTCATAAACACGCTTAAGACCATCACAGCCATAAACTTTACTTAGCGGTTCTGTACTTTGCTAATGATGATGTTGACTGTAGTGCTCGAAACTCACCCACTGCTGCTTATTAATGAGTTTGGAAAGCTTTTACTCATGTGTACTCAGATATTGTTTTGCCGAATATTCGAGAATTTTAAGAATGTGAATTTTAGAGAAGTGTATATGTCTGTGTTCCTTACATATTGTTGCCTTCCGCATGCAAAATCTTCCTCTCCTATAGTTTCCATAGCGACAGCATCAGGAGATTGTTTTATTACTCTTTTCAGATCCTTGTTGTTTTACTGTGCATTTGGATCAGGACGTCTAACTTTTTCTCCTCACTGCATTTTCAAACCTCAGTTTTCTGGGAGGAAATTTGTGACCAATCGTGAGAGTGTCGTCTCACCGCTGATGTCTCACCACGCCATTTTTTCTTCAATGTCCTTGTAAATGCTTGAACCTGATTGATGTGAAGTTTGACATCACAGCCCAAATTCCTGCTCCAGAAATAAAGTGGCTTCACCAACAGCAACTGTCTGAAATCTTCAAGAACGCCCCCTAAGGGACAAAAGCGAAGAATCAGATGGAACTGAATTCTAACGCAATTTTAAAGGCACAAAAAATAGCATTGCTTGAGGTGTGAGTAACGACACACACATTTTAGTCAAAGCAAAGGCAAAATCTAAGATCAATAAATGATATAAATTGTGAGTTTTAAACATTTTAAGCTTCACGTCCCGTGGTTCTCTCTTTTTGTTCTGTTCTCATCTATATTTCCAGAACACTGAGTTTCTGCAGCGACACACACACACACACACACACACACACACACACACACACACACGCGCGCGCGCGCGCACACACTGCGTTTGATTCACTTTCTGCAGATAAGTCAATTCAGAGTCAAATTACTTTCTCACCAGAGAACTCATCCTCTCCTGGGACCTGACCCCAATTACCATAAAATATTTAAGAATATAATAGTTTCTCTTTTGTCTACTTTCTTTTTTCAACATAATCTATCTGTAAATCATTACCACTCTCGCTTGCCTCAGAGTCTCTCTCTCTCTCTCTCTCTCTCTCTCTCTCTCTCTCAGCTTTAGATGAAAAGTGACATTTAAACAAGAGAACCGAGCGAGTTTGGATAGAGTTGCCACTGGGGAAATCTCTACGCGTCATAATAGTCTGATCTGTTGGTTTTGTCTGTCATATGATCCCCAGACATGTGTGTGCGTGTGTGCGTGTGTGCGTGTGTGTGTGTGTGTGTGTGTGTATGTGTGTGTATGTGCCCTATAAGTCTGGAATAAATTGCTTTGGGATTTTGCTTTGTGTTTGATCCAGATACATGACCTCTAAATTCATTAATTAATTCATCTAATTATATAATAGTAAGTGTTAATTGACATATTTATGACTGAACCACAGAAAAAACAGAAAATAAACAATTTATCATGTTATTTTTTTTTTCAATGATGTTTTGTCTCAGCCCTTCCGGAGTGACTCTCCCCACTCCCTACTACCAGCCCCAGGAGGAGGACGGGCGGCCCTTCATCTGCTCATTATCTCAGGATAACGGGATCATGTCGTGCTCAGATGTTCCTCCACTGAGGGAAGGAGGGACGGAGTGCTGTTTGGATAAAGAGGACGCTCTCCAGGCCCTCGGATCGGAACCTAACGGCAGCTCCATGGGGCTCTGCGTCAACTGGAACCAGTACTATACCCGCTGTGTGACCGGAAACAGCAACCCCCACAAGGGCGCCATTAATTTTGACAACATCGGATATGCTTGGATCGTCATCTTTCAGGTAACGTGGAAATGATAATGTTTGTGAAATGGACAGAAGGACAGGTAGATGAGTGGGCAGGTGGGGGGATGGGTGGAGTGATAGATAGATGGACGTCCAGGTAGTTGGATGAAAGGATGAGTGGATCTACAGGTATATGGGTGGATGAATAGATGGATGTGCAGGTAGATGGATGAATGTATAAGTTATTTGGGTAAATCTGTAGTAGATGTTGATTGGGTGAATGGATGGATATGGAGATAGTTGGAAGCATGGATGGATGAACGGATGTGTGGAGGGAGGGTTGAATGGGTTGATGTACAGGTAGATGGATGGATGACTGGCTGAGGGTACAGGTAACTAGGTGCATGGATGGATGGATGGATGGATGGATGGATGAGTTTATGGACGGATGCTTAGGTTGATGGATGAATGGAGATAGATGATTAGATAAAAGGTTAGAGTTCCTGTACTTGTGGTGATGGAGTAGAGAAAGATCTGAGAAGGATGTATCTGCTCTGTGCTCGCTCACATGGGAGGTTTGGATGTTTCTGTGTTTTTGTGTCTGAAGGTGATCACGTTAGAAGGCTGGGTGGAGATCATGTACTACGTGATGGACGCTCACTCGTTCTACAACTTCATCTACTTCATCCTGCTCATCATTGTAAGTTCCTGCTGTCTCAGACGCTCACTGTGCAGTGCAGTGCTCTCTCACTCACAGGACCTGCTGAGGGAACGCTCCAGAACCTTGTAGAACTCTTACACAGTGAGAAATTTAAAGCTGAAGGTGGCTCTTCTATCCCACGTTCCCCACGTTCCCCTGGTACGGTGTTATTTTTGTGTGTTTAAGGTTACAGACTAGTCGCTGCTTTCTCCACTGCAGTTCTCAGAGAATAAATTGAACGTGTTGCATTTTTTTTTATTTTGTATCATCTTTTTTTTTTTTCTTCTTCATTTGGCGTCACTGAGCTCGTGATCACTCGTGTGTATCGGTTGTGATTCACTGTGTGTGATGTGGTTTCTGGTGCACATATCTGCTGGAGTGAGGAACACGAAGCGAGCAGAGATGAAGATTACATTTCACCATCCTACCCTTAACCCTGGACGTGATGCTTTTACTCTCACTCTTTTTGTCTCTCTCTCTCTCTCTCTTCGACTGCTCGACACCCACGTGTTATCTACACGCACCGACAGCCGCGTTCAGGTTTTTTCAGGGCGAGACGCTCAGACAGACGGGAAGCGCTCTGCGCGGCACACGGGGTAATGAGAGTAATAACACGGCTCGGCTCCGACTCCGACGCTCACGCCGACGTTAATGACACACCGAGCAGCGCGTAAAGAGCGCACGGCTAACAGATTGGACAGACAGCTGCGTCACATTAACCTCGCGAGTCAAAACTGAAATAAATGTTTATGTGAGTCTTTAAAATACACGCCGTGACATTATCTCTCTCTCCTTATGGTTAGAAGATGAACTGTAATGGCTGCTGGTTAAATAGCACCATTACATCGTTATTCTCTTTATAGATCTGTGTGTGTGAGAGTGTGTGTGTGTGTGTGTGTGTGTGTGTGTGTGTGTAATGATGCTTTAAAATAGTGTGTGTGTGTGTGTGTAATGATGCTTTTGTCATGTGATAATTCTGCCAATTTGAAGTGATATTTAAAAGAATTAAACTTAAAATATTTAAAAGATAAAAATAAAATAATAATAAATATAAAAAATAATAAAAAGAAAGAAAATGTATAAAAATCACACAAACGCGTCTGGAATCTTCACTCACGTTTTGAAAGAACAAACTTTGGCTGCTCTCTGATTGGCCGTAAAGGTGAGTGTCATCAGGGGGCGTGTTCCCTGAGTCACATGGGCGTTTACGTGAGGAACGCTCCCTCCCGGGGTTCAGAGTCGGGACACGCAGCGGCTCGGGCCACGTTTCCGAGACACCCACACCTCCGAGGTCTCTGAACTGTTCCTCAGTAGAAGTAGCTGATTTCCAAGGACAGTCAAAGGTCAAAACTATCGAGCTGAGACACGTCTTTAAAGACAGATTCTAATGTTTCATTTTGTACAGGAGATTTATTCTGATGAGGTTTTAAACGTTCAAGATGTCGTGAGATTCTGCAGTAGAGATTTAATAGTGTTGTTAGTCGCACAAATGCGTGCAAGTAAATATGTAGTTTTCCTCTTGGAGGAATGCAAGTTTGTCTTGAAAAGCGCTGTTTAATTAGTGTGTGTGTGTGTGTGTGTGTGTGTGTGTGTGTGTGTGTGTGTGTGTGTGTGTGTGTGTTTGGCCACATTTCTCTCCTAATCAACACAGTTTGGGGGATTACAGTGTCTCTTTTAACAGAAGTGTGGATATACGTTCAGTCTGTAACCAGGCAACAGTGATGGGGCGGGGCGGGGCGGGGCGGGGTGTGGCCACCTGCCCGTGTGCTCTCCAGTTAGATCATCTAATCATTATCTCAGCTGCACAATGCATTCCTTTATGAATAAACATGGAATAGTCAGTCCATTTATGTACATTAGATTGTCTCCGAGTGGGTGTGGCTTTATGACCATATATGGAATGTCTTTGAGTCTCACAACACACTCAATCTCAGCACACACTCACACCAGTCGCACAACACCACCAAACTTGTTGAGTTTTGAGCCTTTGGAGGTGTTTGAGGCGGTAAAACATCGCTGCTTCTTTCTAATCCTACAGGTGGCGCTCTCTGAACTATTCACACATTTTCATCCCGTGTGGTTGGAAGTTTGTTTAGAAATAATGATGATAACAGAGTAAAGTTAAGTGCTAAACTCTACACCAGGGGTGGCCAAGTTCGGTCCTACAGAGCCGCAATCCTGCAGAGTTCAGCTCCAACCCTAATCAAACACAGCTGAACAAGCTAATCAAGGTCTTGAGGACTACTAAGGCTACTGGCAGGAGAGTTTTTTTTTTTCAGGGCTGGAGCTGAACTCTGCAGGATTGCGGCTCTCTAGGACCGAACTTGGCCACCCCTGATCTACACTGTTTAGCTTGAAGTTGGTGTTTAAATGCTGCGCTTGGGTTTTAAATTAAAAAAAAGTAATGTTATAAGAAACGGCCTAAATTGAATTACATTCCATTAAACTTTTTAAAATTGTAACATGATCGAGGAAAAATGTCATGTCAAGTCAGGAAATTAATAAAATTGTGGTACTTTTAGAATTGCAATTTTAATCAAATTGCCATCGAGGTATCATGATAATATTGTATCGGGAGGTGTCTGCTGATTCCCATCCTCATTAGCTACCATAGCATTTTAGCTATAAGGGCCGCGGTACCGTATGTACGAAGCAAATGGGCCAAGTGTGAAAGCAGGAGAAAATTTAATGTACACAACAGTAGAGTCCAACGCTCAGGAGGTTAAAGGAAGCTCACAGACAGACAGACAATCAGACAGATAGACAGACAGACAGACAGACAGTCAGTAAGACAGACAGATAGACAGACAGACAGATAGACAGACAAACAGATAGACAGATAGACAGTCAGACAGACAAACAAACAGACAGTCAGACAGATAGATAGACAGACAAATCAGACAGACAGACAGACAGACAGATAGACAGACAAACAGACAGACAGAGAGACAGACAGACAGACAGATAGAGAGACAGACAAAACAGACAGATAGACAGACAGACAGATAGACAGACAAACAGACAGACAGATAGACAGACAAACAGATAGACAGATAGACAGTCAGACAGACAGACAGTCAGTAAGACAGACAGATAGACAGACAGACAGATAGACAGACAAACAGATAGACAGATAGACAGTCAGACAGACAAACAAACAGACAGTCAGACAGATAGATAGACAGACAAATCAGACAGACAGACAGACAGACAGATAGACAGACAAACAGACAGACAGAGAGACAGACAGACAGACAGATAGAGAGACAGACAAAACAGACAGATAGACAGACAGACAGATAGACAGACAAACAGACAGACAGAGAGACAGACAAAACAGACAGATAGACAGACAGACAGACAGACAGATAGAGAGACAGACAAAACAGACAGACAGACAGACAGACAGATAGACAGACAAACAGACAGACAGACAGAGAGACAAAACAGACAGATAGACAGACAAAACAGACAGATAGACAGTCAGACAGATAGACAGACAAACAGACAGACAGAGAGACAGACAAAACAGACAGATAGACAGACAGACAGACAGACAGATAGAGAGACAGACAAAACAGACAGACAGACAGACAGACAGATAGACAGACAAACAGACAGACAGACAGAGAGACAAAACAGACAGATAGACAGACAAAACAGACAGATAGACAGTCAGACAGATAGACAGACAAAACAGACAGACAGACAGACAGACAGACAGTCAGACAGACAGACAGACAGACAAACAGACAGAATACCTTATTGATCCTAAAGGAAATTTCAAAAACGTCCTGCACTAAAGGAGGCTGTTAGTTATTTGAGCTGCTGTTCAGATTCGATCCACAGGAATCAGAAACGTAATGAAAGAAACTATAGACATTGAGGAAGCTGCTAAGTTTTTCTGTAAATGAACAAAAGGAACGTCAGCGTGTCCTTTCTCTCTTCTTCACCTTTCACTCCGTATCTCTCCTTCCATCTTAATTGCTTTTCTGTTGTCGGGCGTCCCGGGGTCACACCTGACTCTACTGCATTATAACAGAGCTTATAAATCACCTGACGGCAAACTTGTCCCCTTAGCTTCATAGCGCCTGTCCACTCTGAAGGCGTTATTACTCTGCTATTCAGAGTCATAATAGTACATAAAGTCCCACATTAGAGGATATGATGCTTTGAGTATGGAGGTCACAGGGCTGCATGACACCCACATAAGCCTTTTATGACAACTTGTGTAAACCTGAGTAAGCTTTTATGAAGGCTTATTCCTCCTGGCATGAGCTGTCTTAACTGTTTGTAGTGATGTCAGAGGGCTCAGTGTGCACTTTCCTCACTGGTGACGTGCTGGTCTACATGACAGCTACATAAGCTTTTATGAATTTCATGAATCTACATAAACTTACATAGTGCTGCGCAGACACATATAAAGGCTTATTCCTGCTGCTCTAAGTTGTCATAAACGCTCTTTTTGTGACGTTACCCAGGTCATTATATACACTGTGATCTGAGTACTGTTCATGGATCTGAGTCACTGTTCACACATACATGAGCACGTTATAAAGCCTGCTGTGAATATCAGGTGCCATGTAGACTAATTGTGTGAAGGTAATTGGACGATTGTCTGGAAAGTTCCAGGTCCAAATCCCATAACCACCACGTTGCCCCTGTTGGGCCCTTGAACGAGGCCCTCAATCCTCAACCCTCCACGGCTCAGATGTGGAATGAGATAAAAATGTAAGTCGCTCTGGGTAAGGGCGTCGGCCAAGTGCTGTAAATGTTATTACTAAATACTTATGTCATGTTATACCACTGTAATGAAGTGTTATGGATGGTCCTCTGGCAGCTCAGCCTTTTTAATGCTCAATGTGTCATGTCATCCTTATGTAGAACTTTCCAGAAGTTCTCTAAGCTATAAAGTCACCTGTCATAACACAGAGTTCATAACACTCATACGGCAGTCCACAGGCAGGTGACATAGACGTGACCTTGTTTCTTCAGTGGTCTGTGTTATTTGATTAAAATTGACAAAAAGTCTCTTTGACAGGTTACTTCTCTCTCAGTAAGTGTTTATAAAGCTTTATAAGGCCTTATGTAGAGTGATGCGTCATGGCTGTGTACACTACCCATGGTTCAGTAAAAGTAAAGTGTGTGTGTGTGTGTGTGTGTGTGTGTGTGTGTGTGTGTGTGCTCATCAGAATCCCAAATGAGTTGGACAGATTGTAGGGGCTGGACACACACACACACACACACTGCAGCTGCACCTTGATGCTTTGATCTTCATTTCTCATAACCAGGAGTGTGTTTTCATTAAATATAGATCTGGGACTTTGGCTGTGTGTGTGTGTGTGTGTGTGTGTGTGTGTGTGTGTGTGTGTGTGTGTTGCATCGTCTTTTACTCGTGAGGGATATGAGTCTTTATTCATTTTATTAGTCTTGATTATTATTATATAATAATAATAATAATAATAATAATAATAATAATAATGGACTACAATAGTAGGATAATTATTACCATGAACAGAAAAAAAATGCAAAAAAACAAATGTATGACTTTTTCTAATAATAAAATAAATTTTAAAAAGATATAATGAGATAATATTTTTTGAGAAGCATAATGCGCCTATTTCTGGTGATTAAAGCTGTGCAGTGTGTGTGTGTGTGTGTGTGTGTGTGTGTGTGTGTGTGTGTGTGTGCGCGCACTCTAAAGTGATATGAATGGAGTGTGTTATGAGCGGAGGCACTCAGCGCTGATGGCTTGGCGTTCGGCTCACACTCCATCTTTGAAAGGCTCTTTAATAGCCGCGCGTCCTGCCGTATCCGTCACGCTGCGCTTAGCGCCGCCGCTAACTAAGATAAACCCTCATCGCTCAGAACTCACACACACCCGTCACACTGCCCGGGGGGCCGCCCGCTCACCTTCTCACACTGTCACAGTCTTTATATCTCCTCACTCTCTGTTCCTGTCACACACACACACACTTCGTCACATGGAGTTAAAGTGTTGTATCCATGCAGAAGGGTGGGTTCTACAGCATCGGGGGGGCGTGGTCAAGTGCAGGTCTGTGATGGAAGGGCGGGGCAGGGAGGGGGGGCAGGGGAGGGGCAGGGGAGGGGCAGGGGGGATCCACACCTGCGGTGAATGTCACTAATTACTGCTCTGTGCTGCAGCGAGGCGTGAAGGAGATAAGAGGAGAGGGAGAGCGCTGAAAGAGCAGTGTGTGTGTGTGTGTGTGTGTGTGTGTGTGTGTGTGTGTGTGTGTGAGAGAGAGAAACAGAAAGAATCTGCTCAGAAAGGTGACCAAATAAAATGAAAGATCAGCGAGAGTTCCACCTGCGCCGAGCCCCTCTGTGCCCCCCATCAACCCTGATTACACTTGTGTGTGTGGAGAGATTACACACTTCAGTTATGTTGTACACACACACACAATCACCTGCTGTTACAGCCACATGGTGACACACACACACACACACACACACACACACTGAACAGCATTAATACTCTATACAGCATGATTTTTTTAGTTTTTTTGTGGAATTCACTGCTTAATCTTCTGCAGCATCACTCGAGACTCACACAGAAATAACTTTCCTTTTGATCTCACGTCATCGTAGAAACACATGTGTGTCCCGAGCGTCCGCCGCGTTCAGGGACACGTTTAGGTCGGAAATCAGATTTTGGGTCCAGCGGCTTTGCACAATGATTTTATAGTTTCATTAACTATTAGAAAAACCTTCATTCAGTGTTTTGTGTGTTTGGGGGGGTTGGGGGGGGAGGGGGTGAGGGGGGTTACACTGTTCCCGTCAGTCAGCAGTAGAGATCTGATAGAGCAGCAGTGAGGCGTAACGTCACACTCCAGTAACCAGGGTTATGAAGGGCTGAGTGAGAGAGAGTGTGTGAGGAGTGAGTGAGTGTGTGAGGAGTGAGTGGGGGAGTGTGTGGGGTATTACTTGGTGGCGTGTGTCTCTGAGGGTCTCAGATGGGTCATGAGTTCCTAAACGAGCTGAACATCTTCAGACAGTTTCCTGAACGCGGCTCCTCCCCCCCCCTCCCCCCTCCCCTCCTCCGCTCCTCCTGTCCAACAGCACATTAACCAGGAAAACATCTATTCAGCTCCGGATTAGAGATCAGAATGGAGAAGAGTGACGCGATACAGACAGAAGCACGCAGTCATTTTTCTTTTCTGTTTGCTTTCTTCTTTTGTTTCTAATCATGACCCCACACCCCTACATTACACCCCCCCCCCCCCCCCAACACACACACACATATACATACACACACACAACCTGTTTGATGATTACTGTGTAATAAGGAATAATAATAATAATAATAATAATAAATATATAAATGATAAATAAATAGATATAAGCAATATTTGACAGAAAAGCAACGATGAGTGAATAATATATTTTTATTAAGATACTTAACTAAAGTTTTTCCCTTTTATTAAGTTTAATAGTCATCTGTGACACTGATGAGTTTTATTTTATTTATTTCATCATATTGCTTATTTTACTTATATTGTACTAGACATATATTTATTTAATTTACTTTAATACTTTTTTACTTTTTAATTTTTACTTTTACTTCTTTTAATTTACTTTTTAGATTTAATTATTCTAACAGACAATAAATCTAAATCCCAACTATTAAAATAAAACATTTTTAAAAAAATTAAGTGACAGATTTGTGATTCTATTTAAAAAGAAATTTTTACTGGTTTATTTTTGTGTTTCTCATTTATTATTTTTTTTTTTTCAGGAGTAATTATTTAGATTCTATGAATAATTTAAATAAATGAATAATAATTTAAATTCTTTAAAATGTTTTTTTTTTGTTATTTTGTTTCAATAGATGTGAAATGTCAGTGTATTATATATATAAATATTTGAGACATAAATGCTAAGGTTTATTGACATACTGTGTGTACTGTATATCTGTATTAATATAGAATTATTAGTGATTATTGATCGATTTACGCAGCTCTGGAGTTTCTGCTGTTTTTCAGGAAACTTCCACACTCATGTCCTGATGATCATCTTGCACGTTGTGTTCATTCTAAAATCACTTTCCGTGTCCAGATCGGCTCGTTCTTCATGATCAACCTGTGCCTGGTGGTCATCGCCACACAGTTCTCGGAGACGAAGCAGCGAGAACATCAGCTGATGCAGGAGCAGCGAGCTCGCTGTCTGTCCTCCAGCACGCTGGCGTCTCTCACCGAGCCGGGCGATTGCTACGAGGAGCTCTTCCAGCTGGTGTGTCACGTCCTGCGTAAGGCCCGGCGCCGATCCGTCGCCCTCTACTACACGCTCCGGGGTAAAGCTCCGCCTGCCGGGGGAGGGCGGGGTCGGAGACGAGGAGGAGTCAAAGCCAACGGAGGCGAGAATCGCCAGCATCGCTCTTCTCAGGGTGAGCGCTTTGTTTTCCAGGAGTCTACATTAGACCTTCATAAGCCTGTCATAAGCCTGTCATAAGCCTGTAAACGTTGGTTAGGCTGTGTAGGCTGATCTGTTACACTGATGTTGTATAACAGTATAACAGAAGGAATTAAAACTATAAATGCAAATATAAATTCACCGAACTCGCAGCTCTCCAGGACTTTTTTTTTGTCATCAGGAAAATAAAAGCACTTTTAAAGCTGTGGTCCAGTTACAGAACCTCCAGGTTTAACTCATCTCACTAATGAGCTGCATTGATCTGTGGTTTAATAGCCTTTAATTTCCACTTTAGTCCTTTTGTTTAGTGGAGCCTGGAGATTTGTTTTTGAGCTCTGCTACTAATAGACTAATGCTAATGTATCATTAGAGAGTCCGTAATGGTCAGAACAAGAATGCAGACGGGAGTCAGAGAACCGGAAACCAAAGACTGAGTGATGAATGTGCAATGCTGAACAGAAGAATCCAGGAGCACACATTAGGGCGATCAGCCAATCACAAAACAGAGGGTGGGGACAGAACCAACATCATGTCAGAAGCACACAGAGAATAGACGAAGGATGTGAAAGTTGCTTGGGGAAAAAAAAGCTTCGTAGGATCAGTAAAGGTTTGTCTCTTAGAGCCGACTGGTGGAGCCAGCGGGGCATCTTCTGTGCCAGAGGGTGTAGCTGGGCCTGGCTAGGGTGGTGCAGAACATGACAATGATGGTATCAGACACGGCTGCAGTGGTGTAGAGCACAATTATGCAGGTGCAGGACACACAGTAGCTCAGATCATGCAGGGTGTGACTCCGGATGTGGCATGGAGCAGGGCATGCTCTGCCACTTCAGCTGACTCGCTGGGTAAAGCTCGCCCCTGCTGAAAGTGGATGGGGCAGATATTAGGGTGGGCAGACGGGGCAGGGATCAGACAGTTGGGGGACAGATAGGGGTCAGACATTTGGGGACGCCAGCTAGGGTGGTGGGGTCAAACAGTTGCAGGGTCAGTGAACCAGGCCAGCACAAACCTGAGCCATTTCTTTTCTTTGGGACTTGAGTTCTGCCAACCTTATCCAGGAAGATTCACACCAGTGCAGGACGTAATTGGCAGGCAAGTCAATCCCATTACATGGGGTAGGAATATTAATAATCAAATGGATATTAGTGCAGCTCCGCACTCTCTCACCATTGCCTGCTACATCCAGCTGTGGTTCTACGTTTCTGTCATAAAGGAAAAGATGTTGAAATGCAAACACAGGAAAAACCTCCTTTTAGTGTTAAACATCTTTCATAAACAAAGCAAAAAGACATTGGTGTATTTTATTAGCATCAGCATTACACTAGCGCAATAGCACAAAACAGAGATCCAGGATTTCTGAAGCCCAATAAATGTACTAGAAACGTGGGTTGAGATTACTAAAGTTAAAGAGAGTAAATGAAACCTTTGTGTGCAGGCAGATGATTTTTATCTGAATTCATCCCCCTTTTCTCCTAGTGCCTCGCTGTTCTCACCACAGTAAAATGGACCACAGCCCCCACCCTCTGGACAATTCTATGCCTATTTCTATTCCTCCCCACACTGAAGACTGTCCTGAGTGCACAGCTCTGTCAATCAGGGAGGGGGCGGGGCCAGGGGTAGACTCAGCCAATGGCGAGGAAGGAGACGGAGCGCTGGAGGAGACAGATCGGGACGAGAACCACTTAGAAGACAGAATAGAGGAAGAGGAGGAGGAGGAGGAGGAGGAGGAGGTTGAGACTGAGGAAGAGGATGATGAGGAAGTGGATGGTCAAAAAAAGAAGAAAAGGAAGAAGAAGAAAAAGAAGCGGCGGTCCTGCTTTTGGAAATGCAAGGACTTGTGGGATGAGATGAGAGTGAAACTGTGGAGCATTGTCGAAAGCAAATATTTCAACCGAGGAATCATGATCGCCATCCTCATCAACACCATCAGCATGGGCATCGAACACCACAACCAGGTAAAGCACATGACACCGTTATCCTTTAGCGTCTAGCTTATATACTGTACAATTCGAGGCAGACATGTGACCGGTTGTAAGTGCACTTATGGAAGAGGCCGTGAATGTCAGGGTGCAGTGTGAGGGCGGCGCAGGAGGCTTTGGTGGAGCAGGTGGTTTGTTTAATGTTACTGCAGATAGGCCGAGTGGGTTGGAGGTGAAAACGCTGCGTTGGGCAAAACAAGGATAAACAAAGCCATGGTTTAGTAAAGGAACCCGTCCGCTGTCTGATTAAAGATGGAATAAAGGTAAGTGGAGAGCTTCGTTTTGTTTCTCCACAAACATTAGTGTGCCATATCCCCAATTTATCCCTAATGAGGCCATCAAGCAGGAGCGGTCTTTCTTCTGGAAAATTGTGAGCAGTGTGAACGTAAGCAAAAGAAAGACGGGTGTGGAACAGGTGGATGGTGAACAGGTGGGAGAGAGTGAAAAATTAAATGTTGGGTCAGATGTGCAGACATCTACAAGAAAAGATGTAGAGGTGGAGAATGCCAAATCATCTTTAGCCCTTTTAAACACATGGACTAGTAGGAGGAGGTGTCATACAGTGGACAGGGCAGTCAGACAGTGGTGTTCAGACAGCACAGGGGACAGACATTGGGGGGGTTAGCCAGTGAGGAGGGGTCAGACAGTGTGGAGGGGGGTTCTGTGAAACAATTGGGTGGCTCATTGATTCCAGGGTTCATATTTGGGACCCTTAGGGGTCAGTGAATGTGGGAGGGTCCATGCAGTGTGGGGTTCAGACAGTTGGGGGGTCAGTGAGTACTGGGGTGGGGGGGTTGGGGGTGGGGGGGGTTGTGCAGTGCCAGTGGTAAGACAGTTGGGGGGGGGGGGCATCAGTGTGTTGTAGTTTGCAGAGATCAGCAGAGTTTCTGGATGAAAGCTTTGGTAAATCGGATGAAGAACCATCTAGCAAAGTTACGGACATCGTCTCCTAAAAGAAAGTACAAATGAAAACATCGCTCCACATGCGTTCCTCTTTCTGCACTGCTGTCCTTTCTTGTTTTTTTCTTTGTCCTTTTTGCCCTTCCAGTGGAGACGGCAACAACAGAGTCTTTCGATATGACTGTCCCAGGCACAGAAACAGAAGAGCGGTAGGAGGAGAATCGGTGTCACAGAAAAACACAAGCGTATATATTTTTTTTTACAAAAGACTTGTGTTGAGCAATGTGATGTCACAGCGCTGATGTCACTGCTGGGGTACCAATACTTCTTAACAGCATACTCGGTCAAATCAGCACACCAGTGCCAGAGAGAGCAGAGGAGGATTTTAATGGTGCAGGCAGAAACAAAGAGGGAGGAGTTGGCTTTTATACACGTTTATGCTTCCAGTAACGGCAGTGAGGGGGAACACAATACAGAATGTTCTACAGAAGAGTGACAGCAAATCCCTCGTGATAATGGGAGGAACGTGTACTGAACTGGAGAATTCAATTTAGACACAGAAACGCACCCACAGCACATCTGTTCCAGCACTCGAGGGGCTCATCAGGCGGAAGTGTGGAGCAGAAATCAGGGCGTAAAACATTCCACAGTGCTTAAAGTCACTGACACAAGGATGACTGCAGCGAGACCGGACAGGGTCATAACAGCCACGTTCTCCACTGGTTCTTCACCTCTGCCACCTGCTCAGAAAAGATCTGAAACTGTCTGTCAGGTAAAAAGCATCAATCTTTCTGGCAGTTTGAAACCAAGTGTGAGCCGGTTTGTGAAACATTCAAGGGTAAGGAAAAGGAAGCGGAGCGGAGCGGAGCGGGGAACACACAACAAATACACCAGCGTGGGTAAAGGGTACAGTCCAAGAACTTGGCGTGGACATAAGGAAGGAGAAAAGCTTCAAGTTCCTTCTTTTGTGAACAAGCCAAAGCAGCTCTAATATGATGTCACACCTCCAGCATTAAAGATATGGATTCTCCTAACACCTCTCACACAGAGAAACACCAGAGCCAGGAGCTCTCTCTCTCTCTCTCTCTCTCTCTCTCTGTCTCAGATCAGGAGACGCACCATAACAAGTGAGGCAGCTGAACTGATCAGGACGTAGAACTGGGTCAAATACATGCTGAAGGAACTCTGCCAAACATTTCTATGGGATTTGGTCGAGGTTTTCAGGTGCTTCTTTCAGAACAGACACGGAAGCTCGGATCAGACACGGAAGCTTGGATCAGATAAGGAAGCTCGGATCAGATACGGAAGCTCGGATCAGATACGGAAGCTTGGATCAGACACGGAAGCTCGGATCAGATACGGAAGCTCGGCTCAGATACGGAAGCTCGGATCAGACACGGAAGCTCGGATCAGACACGGAAGCTCGGATCAGACATGGAAGCTCAGATCAGACACGGAAGCTTGGATCAGATAAGGAAGCTCGGATCAGACACGGAAGCTCGGATCAGATACGGAAGCTCGGATCAGATACGGAAGCTTGGATCAGACACGGAAGCTCGGATCAGATACGGAAGCTCGGATCAGATACGGAAGCTCGGATCAGACACGGAAGCTCGGATCAGACATGGAAGCTCGGATCAGACACGGAAGCTCGGATCAGACATGGAAGCTCGGATCAGATATGGAAGCTCGGATCAGATATGGAGGCACTCCTACCTGAGGATGGAAGCAGGTTGCTGTCTGGATACAACGTTTGAAATCTATATGACTTACACACACTACACACAGCGGCGGCTGGTACAATAGGGAGGCATGTGGGAGCATCACTCTGGACAGTTTTCTGAAATATCACTAAAATTTGGTGTAGAGTGAAATGTGACTTCCTCGATCTCTTCCTCTCTGGTGTTTAATGCCAGCTCACAAACCAACTAGGCGCATAAAGATGCGGATATGCAGTATCGGAGGGTTACTGTAAAAACGCAAGCGTACCCAAGAATGGAGAACAAAAACAATGTGATCGCTGGCCAGCAGGGGGAGTAATGGTGGGTAGCAATTGTTCCTGGGCGCAGAACAAATCAATCGTGTCCAGTGTGAAACCGCCCTTGGAGTTGGATCATTGGGACACCGGTGGCATTGGAGAGCGCAGCGAGCGGAAGATCTTAGCAAAGATGAGCGTTCCACATGGACGTCTTTCAGGCGTATGAAGCGTTTGGTGTCGGAACAGAATGTTTGTTGTAGCTGAAACTTTTCTACTCTGAGGTTTGTTTTTATGCTTCGTGTTGGAGGACGAATCAGAGCAGGGACCATGGCGTAGTCTGTCCAGATAGTCGCTCTCCATCTCTGCATCCTGTCTCTCTCTGTCTCTCCGTCTCTCTCCACCCCCTCACTCCTTCTTTTCCTGCAGTAGCTCGCTATTCTCTCCTCTCTCAAGCTGGAGAGACTAAAAATACCAATTCTCTGGAAAGAGAGAGAGAGAGAGAGAGAGAGATGTAGAAGAGACAGAAGCAGAGCACTCTTTCGTTACGCAGCATTTTCACCCCCACAACAAGTCGAACATTACAGATCATTTCTCTCGCCCACACACAGACATGGCAATTCTGCATCCTTTTTTTTTCCTTCCTCGGTGCAAGGTTTCGGCTGTTGGAAAATAATTTGTACCTCACTGTTGTGCTGATGAATGACATCATCCAGCGTGAGTCAGTCCTGCTCTCCAAACCTTCATTATCATGCAGAACAGAAGAAAACCCAGAAATGTGTTGGGAAGATTGTAATATTTACAAATGTGTACGGAGCAGCTGGGGTGTTTTTTTTTTTTTTTTATTCTTTTCTTCCCAGTGCCAGGCTGCTGACTGAGTGAATTCTGATATGTATGCTAGAGCAGAAGATTAGCATTCAGGAAATAAACAGCTTAGATCCATTTATAACACACAGAGAGGAGAAGAGAAGGTTTAGGAACAGAGAGCAGAAAGGCATCCGAAGAGAAGACGAGGGAAAAGAGGAGCAGGAAGGAGGAAGAGAAGGAGGGAGAGAGAGAGAGAGAGAGAGAAACAGAGTGAGAGAGAGTGAGAGAGAAACAGAGTGAGAGAGAGTGAGTGAGAGCATAACAGGAAGAGGGTGAAGGAAAGGGGAAGTGATAGGGAAGTGGATAAGGAAGGAAATTAAACAGGAACAAGGGAAAGGAAAAGGTCGACCTCATTGACATTGTAGGAGCAAAATAAAGAAAAAGAAAAAAAGTAGAAAGTTAAAGAAGAGTTATAAAATTGTCAGCAGGAGCATAAGAGAGGAGAAGAACATGGTTTGGAATGAAAGAAAAGGAACAGACGAAGAATGAAGAGCAAAAAGACCACAGAGAAAACATGAGGAGGGGAAATGAAAGCAAATATCACAGAAAAAAGGAAGGGATAAAGAAAGAAGATGAGAGCCGGAGGGATCGGAGCCGAGAGTCTCTGGGTGTCTGATTGCGGCGTCAATGTGCAGCTCTGCTGCTTTAAATGGCATCTCGTCCAAACTCTCCAAGGTTGATGCTGTTTGTTTTCACTGGTCTTCATGACATTTGCTTGATCATCAATACAGCTGGTATATCATAGTAGAGATGATAGTGAGAGGGTGAGGGGGGGGGAGGAGAGTGAGAGAGAGAGAGAGGGAAAGAGAGTGAGAGAGAGAGAGAGGGAAAGAGAGTGAGAGAGGGAGAGAGGGAAAGAGAGTGTGAGAGAGAGTGTGAGAGGGAGAGAGGGAAAGAGAGTGTGAGAGGGAGTGTGAGAGGGAGAGAGGGAAAGAGAGGGAGAGAGAGTGTGAGAGGGAGAGAGGGAAAGAGAGTGTGAGAGGGAGTGTGAGAGGGAGAGAGGGAAAGAGAGGGAGAGAGAGTGTGAGAGGGAGAGAGGGAAAGAGAGTGTGAGAGGGAGTGTGAGAGGGAGAGAGGGAAAGAGAGGGAGAGAGAGGGAAAGAGAGTGTGAGAGAGGGAGAGAGAGGGAAAGAGAGTGTGAGAGAGAGTGTGAGAGGGAGAGAGGGAAAGAGAGTGTGAGAGAGAGTGTGAGAGGGAGAGAGAGGGAAAGAGAGTGTGAGAGAGTGTGTGAGAGGGAGAGAGAGGGAAAGAGAGTGTGAGAGAGAGTGTGAGAGGGAGAGAGGGAAAGAGAGTGTGAGAGAGAGTGTGAGAGGGAGTGTGAGAGGGAGAGAGGGAAAGAGAGTGTGAGAGGGAAAGAGAGTGTGAGAGGGAGTGTGAGAGGGAGAGAGGGAAAGAGAGTGTGAGAGGGAAAGAGAGTGTGAGAGGGAGTGTGAGAGGGAGAGAGAGGGAAAGAGAGTGTGAGAGGGAAAGAGAGGGAGGGAGAGAGAGTGTGAGAGGGAGAGAGAGGGAAAGAGAGTGTGAGAGGGAGAGAGGGAAAGAGAGGGAGAGAGAGAGAGTGTGAGAGGGAGAGAGGGAAAGAGAGTGTGAGAGGGAACGAGAGGGAGAGAGAGAGAGTGTGAGAGAGAGTGTGAGAGGGAGAGAGAGTGTGAGAGGGAGAGAGAGGGAAAGAGAGGGAGGGAGAGAGAGTGTGAGAGGGAGAGAGAGGGAAAGAGAGTGTGAGAGGGAACGAGAGGGAGAGAGAGAGAGTGTGAGAGAGAGTGTGAGAGGGAAAGAGAGTGTGAGAGAGAGTGAGAGATCCAGCTCATGTCCTGTTATACACTCAAACAGTGATGTTTTCTTCTCTCATCACTTTTGCTTTGGAGTCTTTTAGACTTCTTTAGATTTTTTTTTTATTTGTTAATTTTTTTTAAGATGGAAGTTACGATTTCTTTTTCATTATTAGTTAGAAATAAGACCATTCAAAGAAAATTTTGAAAAAATAGTAAAGTTGTTGTTGGTCTTTCGGCTGCTCCGGCAAGGCGTCGCCACAGCGGAGCGTCTGTCCGACCGACGCGCACGCGAGCCTGGCACAGGATTAACGCCGGATGCTCGTCCTGACGCAACCCTGCCGTGTTATCCGGGCTCGGGACCGGCGCTACATGCAGTGGCTGGGAGATAAAGCTTGGCCTTCCACAGGCAGGCGAGGAACCTGAGCACCACTGAGCACCAGTGCCCTGAAGCATTAAAACAGTATTACAGCGGTACCTCAGCGTTCTTAAGGTGGAATGTCGTATTGTGAATCGCGTTGTCTCATAGGAAATCATGTAAATGCTGATAATCCGTTCCAGCCGCCCCAAACTATTACCAATATTACCAATTTCCAAAACTATAATCATCTTTTTGTATATAAAAACAATCAAAACATTTAGAACAGACGTGTAAATGAAGTAAAATATGAAATAAATAGACATTAAACTTCACTTAACATTAATTTATGATTCCTCCCGGCACCGGCTGCTTTAAAACCCAAACTGGAAGCGTTTCCCGTTTCTTCTCTCTCTCTCTCGTCCTTGCTAACATTCTCAGGACCGGCGGTGCTGCGTCTTCACTACATCTCACACAGAACTTAAACTTAAACTTAAACTTGCTTTGCTTGGTTTTCCACTGACGTCTCCCAGACGCACACGCGACTTAGCTAGCGTTGGGTTTGTTCACTCGTATGCCGAGGTGAAGATCCGTGACGCGCGGCGTTCGTGTGCGAGGTATCACTGTATGTAAATAATGTTTCAAATGAAAGACTGGTGACGTCTAAAGATTAACATCCGCGTCTTTATTTATTACACCAAGCGTCATCGTGTCTCCTCCCCTTAACTCTTCATTAATGTCGTTATATCACTTAAGAGTTTTTATCATATTTATGTGTCAAGCAGAACATTAATCTATTCAGCGTTTGCAAATTACAGCCCTTAGAAGTGCACACTCTTTAAACAGGGATTAAATATCTAACGAGTGTTAATCAGTGAGAGATTTCCGGAGTTAATAACGCAATCAGGCTGCGTTTCTCTTAATATTTAATTACACCGTGACATTAATTACACACTGACATCAGGAGGCTGGAGGATTCAGTTTAACCTGAGGCTTCAGAATCAATGAAACCCAACAGTTTTATTCTGTCACTTCTTGTACTCTTTAGAAGTGTGCTGACCAGCCCCTTAACTCTTAACCCCTGACCCCTAACCCCTTACTCTAACGCTTAAACCCTTCTTTTAACCCCTGAATTAACCCCTAACCCTTACTGTTACCTCACTGACACTGGAGACTCCTTCCACTGACGTTATGGGTGACTACGTGCAGGTCTCTAATTTATTTATCTGCATCATGTGAGTCTCTGGGAAGGCGCTTTTACTTTCATACAGTATAAACCTGCACTACTGTCAGAGCTGCTGTTATGGAGAATTCAAACCAATCACGGTCCAGAATTCTCCCTGATTCAGGTGAGACCTGACGTCTGAGAATAAAGACCTTGCGTCTCAGTCAAGGTCATGATGCTTGGATCCGTTTCCTCTCCACTGTCTTCTTCTCATCCACGTTCTTCTCGTTCTTTCAGCCTGAGGAACTCACCAACGTGCTGGAGGTCTGTAACATCGTCTTCACCAGCATGTTCACGCTGGAGATGATCCTCAAACTCACGGCGTTCGGCTTCTTCGAGTACCTGAGGAACCCGTACAACATCTTCGACGGCATCATCGTCATCATCAGGTGGGTGAAGGTGTAAAGTGGGTTACTTCTTATAGGAATCAAACTGACCAGACATTCCTGTGCGGCGTGTTTCACACGGCAGAATATAATCTCAGTAAAATCCCAATGAACTGATGAGTGAAAGAAAGAATGCAACAAGTGAACGCTTCATAAAGTCCCGTTAAACTTGTGTCATCTTTTTTTTATTTAAACCAATTTTTATGCATAAACAGATATTGAGCTGAGCTAAGATTTTAAAAAAATGTATGTGTGTGTGTGTGTGTGTCACATCAGTGTGTGCGAGATCATCGGCCAATCGGACGGCGGTCTCTCCGTCTTGAGGACCTTCAGGTTGTTGAGGGTGATTAAGCTGGTGCGCTTCATGCCCGCTCTGCGCCGGCAGCTTGTGGTCCTCATGAAGACCATGGACAATGTGGCGACCTTCTGCATGCTCCTCATGCTCTTCATCTTCATCTTCAGGTGAGGACGCGTGCGGTTAAACAGGTCACCTGGTGTCGTCCTAATAAGAGACTCAGAGAGTGAATTACTTTTGGGTGACATGATGAATGAACTTTAAGGTTCTCTTTAAGCCTAGCAGATCAGCTCCACAGGTGTGAAGATCACGCAGGCGATGTTAGCAGAGTGAAGCTCAGGAAATCCACTTAAGCAGCTGCAGAACCCGAGTCTGAACTTTCCTCATGTAAATATTGACGAAACTCTCAGACCGAAGACGCCGACTCTGAAAACAATCCATATATAATATAGAGAGGTTTACGATATAGCCATCATGGTATGATGTGTGTGTGTGTGTGTGTGTGTGTGTGTGTGTGTGTGTGTGTGTGTGTGTGTGTGTGTGTGTGTGAGAGAGAGAGAGAGAGAGAGAAAACACGCTTATTAGCTGCAGCCCATAGAGAACTGAAGGAGATGAATGGCAGCCAATATAATAACACTGAATCTCCCATACACACACACACACACACACACACACACACACACACACACACACGACCCTGCAGTGCTGCAATTCTTGCTGAGTGCCCACAGACAGCTGCACCTCCCCCCCCCCACCCCGTCCCCGTCCCCCTAGATTGAGTGCATTACACCGCGCGGTCCATCCGTCTCGCCCTCGTCTCTCCCTCGTCTCACCGCCGCGTCCCCGAGCTCTGATCAATTTACACTCGTCCAAACGAGCCTCAGATTTATGACACTGAGCTCACACAACTCACTACTGCACAGCATCTACACACCTGCGTGCACAGCAAAAATTACTCATCTACACTGCCGCTCAAAAGTTTGTACACCCCTTCTAACTCCATGTTTATTTCTCTCTGCACTGTAAAACATCACTGAAGGCGTTTCTATAAAACACACAATCATCTCCTCTGAACAGCTGATATTGAGATGTTTATCTGCTCCTTCTGCTCTGTAAAGCTTCATAACGGCTCTAATCTGAGGTGCTGCTTGAGGTTCATTGGTGATTTCTGAGGCTGGTGACTCTAAATGAACGTCTCCTCTGCAGCAGTAAGTTTGGGTCTCGCTTTCCTGGGAAGGTCTTCATGAGAGACAGTTTCATCATGGAGCTCGATGGGGTTTACACACACACACACACACACACACACACAATACTGTCTGATTGTGATACCTACTGATCCAGAACAGCCGACCTTCATGTCTTATAATAACAACTGACTGTTACTGCTGTTTACTAAATGCCACATGTGTTATTTCAAAGTTTTGTGTCCAAACTTTTGCCTGCTACTGTACAAGCAATAAACAATAAAAATAAATGTATATGTGTGTATAATAGTGCATGCCACTCTTAAGAGAATAATAAAGTAGTAAAAAATATGTAAGAAATTCTTATGTAAAATATGACTTCACAAAAGAGAAAAAATATATTTCAAATGTAAATAAATTTATTAATAATTCAAATGAAATAAACATTTTAAATCCAAACAGAAAATAAATCCAAGATTAATTGAGACATTGTGTGTGCATGTGTGTGTGTGTGTGTGAACATAGTGATTGGAGCTGAGCATCACTTCATTGTGTTGTTGTTGTTGTTGTTTCAGTATTTTGGGGATGCACATATTCGGCTGTAAGTTCAGTCTGAGGACCGAAGCTGGAGACACGGTTCCCGATCGGAAGAACTTCGACTCTCTGCTGTGGGCCATCGTCACCGTGTTTCAGGTAGAAACATGAGCGAGACCACAATCAGACGCAGACGCGAAGCCTGAAAAATACAAACAAACTGATATCAGAAAGGAAAGAAGGGACGAGACTTGATCCTAAAACAATGAGAAAAGACTAGGAATGGACTTAGATTTTCTTTTCCTGTAATGCATGTATGTATGTATAATTCATTACAGGTATTAATTTTAGAGTGGACGTGATCTGTGTGTGAAAGTTCTTGTGCTCTTGTTCTTTTTCTCATGAGAACCTTCAGTTAAAAACATTTCATTTAAAAACAAAACCTTTTGAAAGTAGACGAGTTACACACACAGACACACACGCACGCACACACACACACACACACACACACACACACACACACACACACACACACACACACACACACACACACTCCTGATCAGATGGCCTCACGTGAGTTTGTTCCGCGCCTCCAGCGAGCCGTGCGTGACTGAGGCTGTGTGTGTTCCCGCGTCCTCGCTGTGTGTGTGTGTGTGTGTGTGTGTGTGTGCAGATCCTGACTCAGGAGGACTGGAACATGGTTCTGTATAACGGCATGGCCTCCACCTCTCCGCTCGCCGCGCTCTACTTCGTGGCCCTGATGACATTCGGGAACTACGTCCTGTTCAACCTGCTGGTGGCCATCCTGGTGGAGGGCTTTCAGGCCGAGGTAGGCCGCTCGCTCTCCTGAGGCATTCTGGGTAACTGTGCAGTAAGAACATATGGGAAGTGGATGTAACAAACCTGCAGGTCTGAGACGCTGTGCACTTCTTTCCTTCTTAAAAAGAGTCCTTATTCAACAGCAGAAAATTCAAATATATCAAAATTTAAAGGCCTCCGAGTGGCGCAGTGGTGCAGCGCTCGCCCTATCATCAGGAGATCGCCAGTTCGAATCCCGGGTGGTGCTGTAACCTCTCGCAGCTAGAGAGAGCTGATTGGTCGAGCTCTCTCAGAGGCTAGGGACGAGAGGTACTTAGTGCTCCTCCCACATTAATCACGGCTCTACAGCCAATCAGGGGCGTCTGTGAGCTCGTGCAAGCAGAAGGAGCGGATAGCGCCGTCCTCCGAGTGTGTGACTCCGCCCCCAATGGGGCGTGACCGAGCAGTTCGAAAAGATGCGGTCGGCTGGCGTCACGTGGTTCAGAGGAAACATGTGATAGTCATTATTAGTAGTAGCCTTAATGTGGAGCCCCCTAGTGACGGGGAGGAATTGGACACGACTAAATTATGGAGAAAATTAGGGGGGGGGGAATAAATAAATAAATAAGAATAGAAAATGCAGAACTCTGTGAAGTAATGGCTTAAATTCAGATATTTTAAGAGGAAATAATAATTTCCTACATAAGAATAATACACTAAAATAATATGTTAATTATAAATGTAAATGTAAAAGAGAATTAAAATACAAATAATTAAAAAAATATATTAACTTTTTTTTCAGTAAATAAAATAAAACTGTTTTTTATTAATTAATATAAACATAAAAATATTTTTGCAGTCTTAGGGGAAAAAAAACTAAGTTTAATGAAGAAATTAAATGAAGTGAATTAACACGGGTCGCTGTAACAGTTTGTACTGTAAAAAATACACATTTACACACCTGATCAGCTATTTATACTTAATTACTGTATTTACACAATTAAGGAACTTTTAAAAAATTACAAAGTGTTAATAAACAATCATCAAATTTAAAGCTCAGAATGTATTTAGAGAATTAGGATTTATTTATAGGAATACATTTGAGCAAATCAGGATTTTAATTTAGAATTGATTTCAGATATTTTTATATGCTTGTTTTAAACGTTGTGCTTTAAAACAAAATGCACACAATCAGTGCTTACGTTTTTAATATGATTACATTTTAAATACAAACTTCACTTGTTAGTTGATCATTAATAACTCAATAATTTAACGTTATCATGTTGCAGCACTGATTCAGATGAGATTAGATCAGATGTTGAATTTACTGAACATCAGGCTGCGTTATTAATGACTTTAATCACTGAAAAGTGAAAATAAATAAATCACAAAACATAATCACAATAATCACTTCGACTCTCAGTAAAAAGGTTATTTAAAGGTTCTTCTTCACGCTGCACGCCTCCTGCACCCAGTCACACACGCACTCGCGCAAACACACAGTTCTTTGCGGTTCTTTAAGGCTTCACTGATTACGACATTTTCTCCTGATATGAAGTCAATCAGCCAAACAGTTGTCTAGAGGAACGGTTCTAGATTTTGTAATGTCATGTCAAAATCATATCTACTGTATTGTGATGTCAAATCAATCAATCAATCAATCAATCAATCAATCAATAAAGCAGGATAACATTTTATACTTGTATATACATTATGTACATGAACGTATACTTCAAATTAGATCAAATCATCCGACCAAATGATTCGTTTATTATAGTTATAAGAGATGTTTATGATGTTTGTTTACGTGTTTGTTTGTTAGTTAGATTGTTGTGGATCTGTGACCTACAGAGGTCTTTGATCTGCGGCCCGTGTGTAGGCGAGCGCTCGGCCGCGCCTCTCTCAGGGTCTGATCGATTTTTTCTCTTTTTCTTCGGCTTCTAATTTGGGCTTCACGTGATGCAGGAGGTCGGACAGCAGGAGTAGGTTATCTCCTCAGGGAGCACGAGGAAGTGGGATTTCAGGCTGTGGTCTACATCTGAGACGTGCAGGTGGGGGGTGAGGGTGAGGGTGAGTGGGGAAGTGGGGCAGAGGAACCTCTACAGCCGGGTCACGGACACAGCGACGCCCACAGTAGCCGCTCCACTCGCTGTGTAGTGTCTTTTAATGAAGTCTCTCTCTCTCTCTCTCTCTCTGTCTGTCTGTCTGTCTGTCTGTCTGTCTGTCTGTCTGTCTGTCTGTCTGTTGTTAAACAGGGCGACGCTAACAGGTCGTACTCAGACGATGACCAGTCCTCCTGCAACTTTGAAGAAAAAGAGAAAGATCCCCTGCAGCTGTCAGGTGCGCAGAGCTGCAGATCTCTAACGTCACACCAGACGTCACAGCGCAACACTCTGTCTAACATTCAGATGCTCTGTTTTTGTTTTACTTTTTTATTTATTTATTTTTTTTAATCCTAATTAATCAGTGGTGATGTTTTGAAGCTTGTTTAATTATTACATGAAGAACTCCAGAAAAGGTCTCGGCTTTACAGTCGGTAAGTGAAGCGATGCTTGCAGATGGACCTCCTGACCATCAGATGGCGCAGTTACGAGCATTAAAGACAAGTTCTGAGCTTATAGAAAGCCTGCCGTTTTAATCTTTGCGTGTTTTCCACTTTGTATGAACCGCTTGCTCTTATTCTGGATCTTCTGCTTTACTAATGAGGGAATCAGTTTCCCTGTGCTGCGTCTTTCTGCTCTTCACCTCCTCTGTTTCATTTACAATCAGACTTCTGGTAAAGTTGTGTGTAGAAGTTTTCGCGGCCAAACTGAACTCTACGTGTAACATGAGCGGAGTGGGATCGTCTAGTGTAGCGCACAGTGCAAGCAGAATTGGCGTAATATCGTTAGCATCGTCCTGTTTGATCCGTATGAACAT
The DNA here is from genome assembly GCA_013621035.1 of Clarias magur. Classification (NCBI taxonomy): domain Eukaryota; kingdom Metazoa; phylum Chordata; class Actinopteri; order Siluriformes; family Clariidae; genus Clarias; species Clarias magur. The sequence goes on along the minus strand of QNUK01000545.1, from coordinate 320,654 downwards.
TCCGCTTCCTGTTCTTCACCCAGATCCTAAAATCTGCACTCTGACCCCTAACGGGCACCTGGACCTGGCGCCGATGCCCAACGCCCTCGGAGTGTACCCCGCTGAGCGGCTAAGCTTCGCTCTGGGCTCCAGGAAGAACAGCGCGAGTTCCCTCGGGAGAACCGGTCTGGAGCAGAGAACTCTGGTAAACACTCATCCTGCAGAAAAACGCAAAAGACACAGAGTTATAAAAATCACCACGCGTCACTTAAAGCAGCCCAGAGAGCGCGCGGTAATTAGCCGTCCGCTCTGTCTGCATGGATTAGCATTTAATGCAGCACTCACATAGCACTTAGTGCTCAGGACCCGCCGATTAGCATTAGCATACACACAGCGCTCAGCTGGAGAGGCACTTGTGAATCTGAAAGCGACCTGTTGTGTTAAAGTCGATGATCGTTGTGCTGTTGGAGGATCATTGATAAAACAGGATGGATTCCTCTACAATAAAAAAGTGTGAATATAACCGGAGGTGTGTGTTTCTGTGTAAATGTTTTTGTGTTCCTCGTCTCCGCAGTGTGCAGCTGGAGGTTCTCTGTACACTTGGACCCGGCCGGCTCCGGCTCCTCAGGGCCCGTGGAGCCGCAGGTCCAGCTGGAACAGCGTGGGGCGGCCGAGCCGGAGCCTGGGGGTGGGCACAGGGGGCAGCCTGAGGGTGCGAGGCCCTCACTCGTACCAGCCTGAGCACGAATCCCTCCTCTCTCCTCCTCCCCTACACCCTCCTCCTCCTCCTCCTCCTCCTCCGCTCTTCTCCAGACATTTCGTCCCCCAGAGGGATCGCCGCGCTCTCTCTCTGGAGCTCCCCGAGCTGCTCCAGGTCCCCGGGGCTCCGCCCACCTCGCTGCACTCACGCCAGCTCAAGAAAAGCTTCTCGGGAGGACCCACGGGAGCGGCCGAACATCTGGACTGTAACGGCAAGACGCCGGCGGCGCAGCAGCAGATCTTCAGCGAGGTTTATCCGCAAGTCAACACCCGCAAAGACCGAGACGACCTGGAGGACGAGATCGACTACGTGAGTGAGACGCCTGTGTGACATCACCGCCAGGCCGTGCGTTGCGTGTTAATCAGCACCGAGTCGCTTTTTAAGCATGAACTTGTTGAAGAATAAAAGAATAACACACAACCGACAGTCACACGTAAATATTCACCCTCGCAGTGGGGTGGAAGGGGTGTGGTTAATTAGTTATTAATTATATACATAATTGATGTATTAGTACATTAAGCATAATTATTGTATCTCTTTCAATGAAAAAAAAAACATATTTCATTTTTAATGTTATAAAATTTTGTACTTTTAATGTTATGTATCGCCCAAGAGGATTCAGGATTCACCAGAACCTCCCCCTCTCTCTCTCCCCCTGTCTCTCTGTCTCTCTCTCTCTCTCCCTCTCTCTCTCTGTCTCTCTCTCTCCCTCTCTCTCTCTCTCTCCCTCTCTCTCTCTGTCTCTCTCTCTCCCTCTCTCTCTCCCTCCCTTTCTCTCTCTCTCTCTCCCTCTCTCTCTCCCTCCCTTTCTCTCTCTCTCTCCCTCTCTCTCTCCCTCTCTCTCTCTGTCTCTCTCTCTCCCTCTCTCTCTCCCTCCCTTTCTCTCTCTCTCCCCCTCTCTCTCTCCCTCTCTCTCTCTGTCTCTCTCTCTCCCTCTCTCTCTCCCTCCCCTTCTCTCTCTCTTTCTCTCCCTCTCTCTCTCTGTCTCTCTCTCCTCCTCTCTTCTCCCTCCCTTTCTCTCCTTCCCTCTCTCTCTCCCTCCCTTTCTCTCTCTCTCTCTCCCTCTCTCTCTCTGTTCTCTCTCTTCCCTCTCTCTCTCCCTCCCTTCTCTCTCTCTCCCTCTTCTCTCTCCCCTCCCTTCTCTCTCTCTCTCTCCCTCTCTCTCCTCTCCCTCTCTTTCTCTCTCTCTCTCCTCCCTCTCTCTCTCCCCCTCTCTCTCTGTCTCTCTCTCCCTCTCTTTCTCCCTCTCTCTCTCCCTCTCTCTCCCCCTCTCTCTCTCTGTCTCTCTCTCTCTCTCTCTCTCTCCTTTGACTGCGCTCAAATTGGTCTCTAACATTTGGAAATGTTTTATTATTAATACACTTTTACAAAAGGACACCACAAACCCAACAACTGAACTAACTGTGGTACCACTTCTGGCCACAGGGGGGCAGATTTGAGTAGCACTTGGCTCAGTAGCTGTTAGCTAATATTTCTTGTGCTGGATTTTGCATATTGTCTACTTGTATTAAAAAAAAGAAATGACTAATGAAGCCAGTGTAAAAAGATTATATTTAATCAAATTATCTTTGAGCAATTTAGAATGAAAAAATTATAAACGAGTTTTAGAAACCAAAAAAACAATCAATTTCACAAAACCAAAGTAATTGAGTGGAGAAAGGAGAAAACGGCGATGACGTGCGAGTGTCTGCGCGCGTGCAGAGGTGGTGTTTTTTTTTTCTCTTCACTGAACAATGACCGATTTCTATCTACCGAACAATCACACTGAATAATTCATGGACGTGTTGTGGAGGAGAGCGAACAGATGGCGGAGCCCTCGCACGGTTTAATTTACAGCCACTCACGTGTTTGTGCGTAATTACAGAACAACGTTGCGCTCCTCCACTGGGAGTCACGCCGCGCTGCGCCGCCGTTCAGAGCGCGAATACATTCCTCAGCGTTCGCTAATTGCAGAGGAATTAACCTCAAGTCTCATTTACAAACTCCTGCTTAACGAAGGTTGGGGCGGGGGGGAGTGGGGGGGGGCGGGGGTAATAATGTGTTTATTAGAAACTGATTTTTTTGTTTGTTTTTCTGTTCTGTGTCTCTGTGCAGAGTTTATGCTTCAGGATCCAGAAGATGATGGAAGTGTATCGTCCTGACTGGTGTGAGACGAGAGAGGACTGGAGTGTCTTCCTCTTCTCCCCTCAGAACAAGTCAGTTTCTACCCCGTGTCACTCGGTGTAAGGCTTTGTATGCACACTGGGTGTAATTACACTTCAATTATTATTATTATTTGCATTAGTTATGTATTAATGCACATAATCACGTGTCTACATCAGCAAGCCTAGAAAAACACTGTTGCTTGAGCGCAAAAGTTTGCACCCCCTAGCATCCTGGTGGTAAAACTGTATCTGTTTACATTAAATAGTATCACTGATTAAATCCTGGAGAATATTACTGTTCTGTTCTTAATCCTGTATCTGAGTGTAGACTCTGACCGCGTGTCACGCCGGAGCTAATCTCAGGCATAAAAACCGCACACATCCTCGGGGACTCGGCAAACGGCACTGATTTAGCGTGCGGTACGAGTCTCACGCGCTACACCTGAGCGTATCGACCTGCGGCCGTCTGGCCTCCAGGATATAATGAGACGCGCACACACATACTGTATGTTTATAAATGAGCTTCCTGTATTTATGTATGTATTTATTTTAGACAGGACGCTGTGTGTGTGTGTGTGTGTGTGTGTGTGTGTGTGTGTGTGTGAGGCTGAGGACTGAGCTCATAAAAGATAAACACTATTTATAGAGTGTGAGAGCACGCGGAGTTACACACAACACCACAGCTTCATCTTCTGAGCTTCAGGTTAGGGATCCACACACTCACACACACACACACACACACACAGAATCAATATTTGTGTGTGATGGCTTGTCAGTTCCTAGGAGACGGGTCTCATTAGGTTATCGATCAGCTTTAGGGAAACAGCGTGCAGTTATTCTTACCTTTAAGCACCAAGGAGGAAACATCTTAAACGCACCTGTGTGTGTGTGTGTGTGTTTGAGTGTGTGTGTGTGTGTGTGTGTGTGTGTGTGTGTGTGTGTGTGTGTGTGTGTGTGTGTGTGTGTGTGTGTGTGTGTGTATGTGTATGTGTGTATGTGTACAGTACTTCAAGCACTTTTTATTTCACTAAGAGTTAATAAAAAGTAAATAAAGCATATTTATGAAAACAGGAAGCAGATCATCATCGTCCAGACTGGAGGTCATGTGACCTGGGCAGAAACGTCTGAGATGTGAACAGCGTCTTTAAAATCAGCAAACTGTTTTATTATCAGCAGCGTCTCATCCCTCTGTGTGTGCACGTGTGTGTGTGCGTGTGTGGAAATATTTCATTAATGTCAGTGTGAGCAAAGAAAATAAACTCTTTATTCTGATTAAACTCTATCCAGGTTCACACCGCTCACTGTGTCGTTTTCTCAGAAAAAGGTTATTAAATGTTCACATGAACTTTTATTTTATTTTTGTTTTGCTATTGTACGCTTTTGTTTGTTTATTTGTTTGTTTGTTTGTTTGTGGCTTTTATTCCATTTTGTTTCCTTGGTTTGGTTTGCCGTCTCCAGCGCTCTGTTCTGTTCCGCTCAGCGTTTCTCTCCAGCTTCCTTTTTGCCTTGTAACACATTTTGATATGCAAATTATCCTGATGATTCTATGAATATGCAAATCAGCCAGTGATGTGACTTTGAGACTTTTAATAACGTTTTGAACGACTTTCCTGAGGGAAGGAGTTTTCTTTTTCAGGCGGTCTAGTGTGTGTGTGTGTGTGTGTGTGTTTGTGTGTGTGTGTGTTTGTGTGTGTGTTTGTGTGTGTGTGTGTTTGTGTGTGTGTGTGCATGTGAATGTGTTTAACCTTTTGACTGTGTGTGTGTGTGTGTGTGTGTGTGTGTGTGTGTGTTGTTCAGGTTCAGACTGATGTGCCAGTCCATCATCGCCCACAAGCTGTTCGACTACGTGGTTCTGGCCTTCATCTTCTCTAACTGCATCACTGTGGCTCTGGAGAGACCCAAAATCCTCCAAGGCAGTCTGGTACGACCCACCTGCTAATGCTAAGCGCTAAGGGCTAACTGCTAACAAATTTGTAATGTTGTGGTTCTCAATGTGGAATCTGTAAAGACCCAATAAGGGGTCTGCGATACCCCGCCCCACAAAGGGTTAATCTGAGTCAGATATTTTACTCGTCGTTGGATCGTGTTAAATAAAATAAACCTGGTAATACAGATCATGTGTTATAATAAACACACACACCTTCACGAACCTCCAACACCACGGAGTTCAGAGTGGTGTGTGTGCGTGTGTGTGCGTGTGTGTGTGTGTGTGTGCGTGTGTGCGCGTGTGTGTGTGTCTGCGTGTGTGTGTGTGTGTGACAGTTTCTCTGACTCGATCATCAGAGCTGACTTCCTGTGACAGGTGGGAGGGGCATCCCCTCTGCCTCTCTCTCTCTCCTGTCAGTCACACCGTAACCCCTCCCCCCCCCCCCCCCCCCCCCCCGAAATCACATGTCATGATTTAATTTAACAGATTAATTATTAATCCTAATAATGCTTTATAGACGTGAGCATTATTAATATGCAGAATGACCTGAATTTTTCATAAGCAAAAATAAATATTGGTGATATTGTATGAGTAAAATCAGACAGTGAAGTAACGTGTGTGTGTGTGTGTGTGTGTGTGTGTGTGTGTGTGTGTGTGTGTGTGTGTGTAGGAGAGGCTCTTCCTAACCATCTCTAACTACATCTTCACTGCGATCTTCGTGGGGGAGATGACTCTGAAGGTACGTGTGATGTCTCTGATGTTTGTGTTACGGTTTAATCAAATGACTGAAGCGACGTCGTGCCCCTCTCACACTCCACTCACACTCCTCTCACACTCCTCTCACACTCCACTCACACTCCTCACACACTCCTCTCACACTCCTCTCACACTCCTCACACACTCCTCTCACACTCCTCTCACACTCCTCACACACTCCACTCACACTCTCACACTCCTCACACACTCCACTCACACTCCTCACACACTCCTCTCACACTCCTCTCACACTCCTCTCACACTCCTCACACACTCCTCTCACACTCCTCTCACACTCCTCACACACTCCTCTCACACTCCTCTCACACTCCTCACACACTCCTCACACACTCCTCACACACTCCACTCACACTCCTCACACACTCCACTCACACTCCTCACACACTCCTCTCACACTCCTCTCACACTCCTCTCACACTCCTCACACACTCCTCTCACACTCCTCACACACTCCTCTCACACTCCTCTCACACTCCTCACACACTCCTCACACACTCCTCACACACTCCACTCACACTCCTCACACACTCCACTCACACTCCTCTCACACACTCCACTCACACTCCTCACACACTCCACTCACACTCCTCACACACTCCTCTCACACTCCACTCACACTCCACTCACACTCCTCACACACTCCACTCACACTCCTCACACTCCACTCACACTCCTCACACACTCACACTCCACTCACACTCCACTCACACTCCACTCACACTCCACTCACACTCCTCTCACACTCCTCTCACACTCCTCTCACACTCCTCTCCACTCCCCCCCCCTCCCCCCCCTCCAGGTGGTGTCGATGGGGCTGTACCTGGGCGATCAGGCGTACCTGCGCAGCAGCTGGAATATCCTGGATGGGTTTTTGGTGTTCGTCTCGTTGGTTGATATCGTGGTGTCGATGGCGGGCGGAGCTAAGATCCTGGGGGTTCTCAGGGTTCTCAGGCTCCTGCGCACGCTGCGCCCCCTCAGGTACGGAGGACAAACTGCATGATGTGAAGCAGTACATTCTTTAACACAGATCACACGGTCTGTTCAGCAATATTCTCACTTAATGTGAATAAACATTCAACTAAAGTATGATTATTAGCTCCGTCAGCGCAGTGGTGTGTGTGTGTGTGTGTGTGTGTGTGTGTGTGTGTGTGTGTGTGTGTGTGTCGGGGTCTCAGTCTGTACAGAACCGTGTTTCTCTGGGTTTATTGATTTATTTCATGCTCTTCCTGTGTTTCCTCTCAGGGTTATCAGTCGAGCTCCGGGCCTCAAGCTGGTGGTGGAGACTCTGATTACGTCTCTGAAGCCCATCGGGAACATCGTTCTTATCTGCTGTGCTTTTTTCATCATCTTCGGTATCCTCGGTGTTCAGGTACAGAGCCTGGGGCCGTTCTCACTTTCTCTCCAGCTTTCCTCTTTATCCCTCCTTTTACTTGTTCTTTCACTCCACTTTACTCCACTTGACTCACAGTTCTTCTCCTCGCGGTTTCCTGTGTTCTGTGTGTTTTCCTCGTGTGCCGTTGTCTTTTTGTCCTGCCTCACTTTGTCATGCTTGTGACAGACTGATCCCGTGTGATCCTGACTCAGCTGATGTGTGTGTGTCTGTTTCACCTCAACAGCTTTTCAAGGGAAAGTTCTTCTACTGCCTGGGTCTGGACGTCAGGAACATCACCAACAAGTCTGACTGCCTGCTCGCTAATTACAAGTGGGTTCATCACAAGTACAACTTTGACAACCTGGGACAGGTGAGCTCGGCCCAAACGCTCTCCACTTCACATTCTCATCTATTCCTCTCTCACGCACTCACTCATTCACCCACACTGACACCCTAACTCACTCTTTCACTCCATCTCACTCTCTCACTCACTCACACTCACTAACTCATTCACCCACACTGACACCCTAACTCACTCTCTCTCTCACTCCATCACTCTCTCTCACTCCATCACTCTCTCTCACTCCCTCACTCACACTCACTAACTCATTCACACACTCACTCACTCTCTCTCACTCTTTCACTCCATCTCACTCTCTCACTCACTCACACTCACTCACTCATTCACACATTCACTCACACTCACTCACTCCCTCTCACACTCTCTCTTGCTCCATCTCTCTCTCACTTTCTCTCTCTCTCACTCCATCACTCTCTCACTCACACTCACTCCCTCAGTCACTCTCTCTCTCACTCTCTCACTCTCTTACTCATTCCCTCACTTCTTCCCAAAGATGGAATAGTGGTCTCTTTCAAAATAGCAAGATTAACATTAAATTAACAGAGATAAAATTGTGAATGTAAATTATATATATATAACCTGTAAAGAAATACATTTATAATTTGTAATGTAACCATTTTCCAATTTTGAAAAATTTCAAAGATTAAAAGATCAAAATTTGATACATTCAAAGAAAAAAAATTATACCTATAAAAGTCAAAATGTTTGTATGAGAGGTGTTCAGGTCAAAGCAGGACTTTTGATTGTCCAGAATAACAGAACACTAAACACTCCCTTTATGTCTCTATATAATCCCATGATACACTAATGCACTTGTCCCAGTGTCTCACTAGAGCTTGGACACCATCAAGGGAGAACGTTTTCTCTGTGCTTCCTGATTCATGTCTGAAACGCCGGCCTCCCAGGAACTCCTATAACAGTCCGATCATGTGTAAATGTGTTCAGGACTGTAGTGGGGCGTGGCAGTAACTCCCAGCCGAGTGAATGAGTGTGTGTACAGTTCACACACACACAGCTGCATCTCTTCTGCAAGTTATCAGTCGATTTGTAAGGATCAGGTGTTCCGCTGTCTTCATTCACAGACGTACGGCCGTCTTTAAAACGTTCGTACCGTTCAGATGTTTTACTGCGGTACTGTAGTGAGTCTCACTGTAAATGTAAATCACAAGTCCCAGTTTGACTTGAAAACCCCAATTTTTTACATTCTTAACTGATTTGTTATTTAAAATGTAAAAAACTATGTTAACGTTTTTCAAATATTTCAAAATGAAATAAAGTAAACCTTATATTTTATGTAAATATGATTTTTTTTTTTATGTTTTCTATCCTTTATTTCAATACTAATCTTGTTTACCCCTCTAGTCCATGTGCCGTTATTCCGTGCCGATCTGACGTTACTGTTTTTTTCTGCTTTATTCCCCTCAGGCGCTCATGTCTCTGTTCGTCCTCGCTTCCAAGGATGGCTGGGTCAACATCATGTATCACGGTCTCGACGCGGTCGGTGTGGACCAGCAGGTACACCTTCTCCCCCACCTCAGGGTGCCATTACTTTACACTCACATGGTCTGTTAATGAAGCCTTTATAAACCTGACAGAACGTGTGTTAATGTCTGAACATATGAGACACGATGAAACAGAGAGGGAGACGTTAATCATGCCAGTATGAGACGAGCACTAAGACCCAGCAGGGGAGACGATTACCCATAATGCCGCAGCACAAGAGAGAGAAAAATCATTGACTCAGTTGTGATCACTTGACGCTCGGTGTCAAAACAAGAGGCGCATACGTGATACATGATACTCGGCGCTCGTAAACCAAGACTCTCGCTCGGTTTCCAATTGAAAAATTATTAAAAATCTTTGCTTGTCTTGCGGAACACGCGTAAACCGCGTTACTCGCAATCCGAGGTTCCACTGTGAAAAGAAAAAGCTTTAGATTACAATTTCTCTGCGCTACATATTTACATTCAGAGCAAAACACAACAGGCTGAACTTTTTATTTCTTTGCTTCATTTACACTTTTTATATAGATATACGTGTGATATAGGTGCATACATCATATATATTTTCTATTTATTTATTTATTTTAGAGTATTGTTTTTTCTTATCATTCATTCGAAGAAATAAAACACAAACACAACTTTTTAATATTTAGTTTTTATTCTCTGAAAAAACATTTACTCAGTTATGTTGCTTTTTCTTCATTTTTTTGTTAGATTTATTTTCTCTCCCATTGATTAGTGTGTTTTTGTGTTATTTCGCTAGCAGAAGTGTGTGTGCGCGCTGCTGGTGTGTATTTGTATTGATTAAAGCGCGTCACGTCTGTAAACGCGCGGCCCTGCCTGAGCACATGGCCTCCTCCAGCGGCCGCCGACGCCAGGAATAATAACAACCTGATTATTTTCCGGTCTCGTTTCTGCTCCGCACTTTTCACCAAATCGTCCCTCTGCGGAAACAGAAATTGGAAACTAAGCACTGTGTGTAATTTTCCTCCTCTGAGCTCCGGTTCGTGTCGAAGCCATCAGGTTTTTTTTTTCGTCAGCAGCTGATTGAGCTTCGACCTTCCGCTCGCCGGTCCTGTAACGAGCCTGATGTCTCACACGCGACACGCAATCTCGCAGTAATTCCACCAATTTGCACCATCGCGTCCTGGATCCCTCGTCCCCCAGCTTCAAGCCGATCGGATCGGCCGGCGCCGCGAACCCCCGCGCGTTAGTAGTTATCTCTCCTCTGTTTTTCAATCTCACTGCTCTGTTTCTCCGCCCGCTCCTTCCATTAGCCTCTCATCAACAACAACCCCTGGATGCTGCTGTACTTCATCTCCTTCCTCCTCATCGTCAGTTTCTTCGTGCTCAACATGTTCGTGGGCGTGGTGGTCGAGAACTTCCACAAGTGCCGACAGCACCAGGAGGTCGAGGAGGCCAAGCGGAGGGAGGAGAAGCGACTGCGGCGCATGGAGAAGAAGAGACGGAGTAAGAAACCTGCTTTTAAATAATCCCATCTTAAACCTTAAGGGTTTCATGTAGAACCCTGCTGGTGCTCTCTGATCAGGAAAGGTTCCAAGTACGAGCATTTTTCTAGAAGCTTCCAAAGTAAAGTTCTTCATTATAAAGGTAAGAATGACAAAATTCATGAAGCCATGAAGGTTCTTTTAGTCGTCATTCTGGAGGAGTTCTCGAGGTTCTGTGCTGAAATCCTGCAACAAAGAGTTTTCTTTTCAGAAATAGTCTCAAGTAAAGCCTGTTTTTGGAAGCTTAGGACAATTACGTATCCAATGAGACTCTGAAGAACCCATTTATTTTTTGAAACGTGCGATCTTATAAAAGCTCAAACCCATAGGATCATTTAGATGTCACTCCAGCGGACGCATTAAAGGTTTAAGCAGTTTGTAAAACCCAAGAATAATCTGATCCTGGACTCTAAGAACTCGGGCCGGGAATCACCAGGGATCGCCCGATACGATTTTATCACGATACCCGGCGCCGATTCGCTTTGTGTTGAGCTTCTGTAAGTGTCATTAAATATTAAATATTAAAAATAATTATTTACTTTTAGCAAATAATTAAATCGGGATGCAGTGCCGCCTTTCAAAGTGTGAATAGTTTAGAGGGCACCACCTGTAGGATTATAGAGGGAACTGCACCATATTATACCTTCAGATGCAAACGTGCATGAATTAAAAATTATTTTAAAAAAAGATTTTACACAAAAGAATCACATTATGTAACTAAATTGTGTTTTTTTTCCCCCCCGCCAACTCTAATAAGAACCCGTAATTATCCATTAAACCACTAAAGAACTTTTCAAGTATACACAAGTGTGTAAATTAACATGGAAAGTGAGCGGCAAGAAATTCCTTATTATAGCTCATTATTTTGTTATTAATGTGTAGAACATTCCGGTTCTCTGCCCGTGGTTCCCTGTGTGAAGGAGAAGATAGTTCTGATGGGTTCTGATGGAGTTTGTGAGGTGTCTGTTTTAGGGTTCTGAATAGAACAAAAGGACAAGTGGAGAACCCTTAAGGATTGCAATATCATGTTGCTAATGTATTCATTGTATTTATTTTAACCACGCCCCTTAAATAAAATGACATGACTGTTAATCAGGAGCCCCTCCCACACTGATGATCATAAACATGCAGGAAGTGTTTCACACATGATGTTCTGGCTCTTTTGTTGTGAAAGTTTCAGATCGTTTTTAGATATAAATTGTATTTCTATTTAATCGCTCGAGGGAAATTATATCGACTTTAATAAAACATTGGAGCGTTAGCTCGTTTAAAGAAGAAAATGCGGCCTGATTGAGTTCTGTTTTATTCTACTGATTTAGTTTAAAGTTTTTATTTTAATCATTTAATTTGTAAAATATTGCTGTATTTATTTGATTGGACTTTAGAAGCCCAGAAGTTGCCGTATTACTCCAGTTACAGTCACGTCCGCCTGATGATCCACAACCTGTGTACCAACCACTACCTGGACCTCTTCATCACCTTCATCATCTGTGTCAACGTGGTCACCATGTCCCTGGAGCACTACAGCCAGCCGCACGTGAGTGTAGATCAGACTTTACACACACACACACACACACACACACACACACACACACACACACACACACACACACACACACACGCACACACACACGCACACACACACGCACACACACACACACACACATTCACCGTACAGACACAGTTTTACTGCAGTATATGTTTATTCTCTATTATTTATATTATTCTTTTCTCGCCCCTCCCCCTCGCCCCCCCTCGCCCCCCCCTCAGTCTCTGGAGATCACGCTCAAGTACTGTAATTATTTCTTCACCAGCACCTTTGTGCTCGAGGCCGTGCTGAAACTCATCGCATTCGGCTTCCGACGCTTCTTCAAAGACAGGTACAGCGTGCACACACACACACACACACACACACACACACACACACACACACACACACACACACACACACACACACAGAGATTACAATCTGCCAGATGCTCTCCTCATTAACCTGACTCTCTAATGGATTTAATGGATTAGCCTCCTCAAATTTGAATTTGTCATAATTTGTAGACTTATTTTTGCTTTTTTTTTATTGTACTATGAATGATCTTTTTGGTTGCTTAGCAACGGTATGTAAAGTGTGTCTCTTTGATGTTAGTAACGGTGGTGTAGCTGCTGTAGTGTAAAGGAGAACAGGAGCGACTCTGTCCTGTTGGAACTGGGAATAAAAAACTCAGGGACACGGCAACTTCTATCACTTATCAGTGTGTGTGTGTGTGTGCGTGTGTGTGTGTGCGTGTGTGTGTGTGCGTGTGTGTGTGTGCGTGTGTGTGTGTGCGTGTGTGTGTGTGTGTGTGTGTGTGTGTGTAGGTGGAATCAGTTGGATCTGGCTATAGTTCTGCTCTCGGTGATGGGCATCACGCTGGAGGAGATCGAGATCAGCGCCGCTTTACCCATCAACCCCACCATCATCCGCATCATGAGGGTCCTACGCATCGCCCGAGGTTAGTACACCTCACGTACACACACACACACACACACACACACACACACACACACACGTTACACACTGATCCTGTGTTCTTTGCAGTGCTGAAGCTGTTAAAGATGGCGACGGGAATGAGAGCTCTGCTGGACACAGTGGTACAGGCTCTACCTCAGGTAAACACACACACACACACACACACTCACACACACTGCCAGTACATGTGGTACAGGCTCTACCTCAGGCAAACACACACACACACACACACACACTCACACACACTGCCAGTTCATGTGGTACAGGCTCTACCTCAGGTAAACACACACACACACACACACACACACACTCACACACACTGCCAGTACATGTGGTACAGGCTCTACCTCAGGTAAACACACACACACACACACACACACACACACACACACACACACACACACACACTCACACACACTGCCAGTTCATGTGGTACAGGCTCTACCTCAGGTAAACACACACACACACACACACACACTCACACACACTGCCAGTACATGGTACAGGCTCTACCTCAGGCAAACACACACACACACACACACACACACACACACACACACACACACACACACACACACACACACACTCACACACTGCCAGTACATGTGGTACAGGCTCTACCTCGAGCAAACACACACACACACACACACACCTCACACACACACTGCCAGTTCATGTGGTACAGGCTCTCTATAAGGTAAACACACACACACACACACACACACTCACACACACTGCCAGTACATGGTACAGGCTCTCTACCTCAGTAAACACACACACACACACACACACACACACTCACACACACTGCCAGTACATGTGGTACAGGCTCTACCTCAGGCAAACACACACACACACACACACACACTCACACACACTGCCAGTTCATGTGGTACAGGCTCTACCTCAGGTAAACACACACACACACACACACACACACACACACACACACACACACACACACACACACACTGCATATGATACATCAGAAATAAACTCAGTAAAATCTCACCGTTGTCAGGACAGCTGATCTCACAGCCACGCCTTAATCTCAACAATCAATCAGCTCAGCCAATTACACTGAGGGCTGGAGGTCACATGACTAACTGATGCGCTTGTTTGGAGCGAAACCGTCCTGCGCTCGCTCCAACCTGAGTCTGGAGGAATAGTTGGGATACGCCCTGCTCTGTGATTGGACGATTTAGTGGCGCAGAACGTAACACTTTGCTAGAACGGATGAGCACATGACTGAGAGAGACAGAGAGAGAGAGAGACAGAAAGAGAGACAGAGAGAGAGAGAGAATTTGTGTCTTGTCGAGGGTGCTGGAAGACCTCTCCAGATTGTACTGACCCACTTGAACCCCTGTGTGTGTGTGTGTGTGTAGTGGGTGTGTGTGTGTGTGTGTGGTGTTTGTGGTTGTTGTGTATATGTTTTGAGTGGTGTGCGTGTGCGTGTCGTGTTGTGTGTTGTGTGTGTGTGTGTTTTGTGTGGTGTTTGAGGTGTGGTTTGTTGTGTGTATTGTGTTGAGTGTGTGTGCAGTGTGCGTGCGAGTTTTGTGTTGTTGTGTGTGTGTGTGTTGTGTGTGTGTTTTGAGTGGTGTGTGTGTGTGTGGGTGTGTGTGTGTTGTGTGTGGTGCGTGCGTGGTGCGGTGTTGTTCTGTGTGTGCGTGATGTAATGTTCGTTGTATGCTTGTGTATGTGTGTGTTGTTGTATGTTTGTGTGTGTGTGTGTGTTGTTTGAGTGTGTGTTGAAGTGTGTGGTGTGTGCGTGTGTGTGTGTGTGTGCGTGTGTTAGGTGTGTGTGTGTGTGGTGTGTGTGTTGTGTGTTGAGGTGTGTGTGTTATGATGTTTGTGTTGTGTGCGTGTGTGTGTGTGTGCGTGTGTTGTGTTGGTGTGTGTTTGTTTTGTGATGTGTGTTTAGAGTGTTGTGTGTTGTTGAGAGCGTGTTGTGTTGTGTTGAGAGTGTGTGTGTGTGTTTGAGTGTGTGTTTGTGTTGGTATGTGTGTTTGATGTGTTTGCGTGGTGCGTTGTGTGGTGTTGGTGTGTGTGCTTGTTGGTGTTGTGTGTGTTGTGTGTTTGTTGTTTGAGGTGTGGTTCTTGTGTGTGTGTATGTGTGCTTTGAGTGTGTGTGCGTGTGCTGCGTGTGTGTGTGTGTGTGTGTGTTTGTGTTGTGTGTGTGTTGTGTTGTGTGTTTGAGTGTGTGTGGTGTATTGTTTTGAGTGTGTGTTGTATGTTTTGTGTTGTGTGTGCGTGTGTTGTTGTGTGCTGTGTGTGTGTGTGTGTGTGTGTTTGTGTATGTGTTTGCAGAGTGTGTGTGTGTGTTGAAGATTGTTGTGTGTGTGTGTTTGTGTTTGTTGAGTAGTGTTGTGTCTGTGTGTGTTGAGTCGTTGTTGTGTGTTGAGGGTGTGTGTGTATGTGTGTTTTTTGAGAGTGTGTTTGTGTGTGGTTGTGTGTGTTTGAGAGTGTGTGTGTGTGTGTGTATGTTGTTGGTGTGTGTGTGTGTGTGTGATGTTGAGAGTGTGTGCGTGTGTTTTGAGCGTTGTGTGTGTTGTGTGTGTATGTGTGTTATGTTGTTTGTGTGTGTGTGTGTGTGTGTGTGTGTGTGTATGTGTGTGTGTGTGTGTGTGTGTGTGTTCGCCTGAGATGCTTTTCAGTGTGTAGAAGGTTCCTAACTGACCCTGTGTGAAAGTCTCCGGCAGTCTGACGACATGATTTTTCCCCTGAGAAGAGGCGAGATCTCATTAAGCTCTGCGCCTCTGAATATCCGACTGTTTCGAGTGCTCATAACTCTGGATCACTCAGGAAGCGCTCCCCAGCTCGGCACTCTGATTTCTGCAGAGATAATAGCTGTCACTATATTTTGACGTTCGTGATGTACGATTGCAAAAATAATTCCAATAATGTTCCAATAATTCTGAAGGGCCAAATCAGTCACCATGAAAAGTGACTCCGCTGGATTTCAACCAACATGATAATGCGTCAAACCGGAGAAAAACTCGACCGAGGTTACTGAGTGTTTTATTTTCTACACTTCCTTTAAATTCTGCAGTGAAGCGTCAGAAATGAGTTTAATGTGTGTAAAAATGCCATAAACACTTTTAAATAAAACACATGATCACATTTTTACACACACTATTCACAGCTCACGGTGGTATAAGAGCACAAACATGTTTCAGGACAAAATCTAAATAAGGAAACCGGTCTTAGGCCCTTAAACCCCACACTGAGGTAGACGTGCTCTGTAATTGGACAAAGCCACGCCTACTAATCAATTATTCATTAAGCTACAAAGAAAAGGCATTGCATAGTGGATATCCCTTTAAATATTTAAACACACACATCACTTTCTTCTCTGATAATGGATTTCTGTCCAGAATGTAATGTTTCTGAAGAAGCCGTGTGTTATTACCGAGCTCCCGGCCCTCACACTTCCACAATTCCTCTTACACACCTGCCTGATAGTTATATATTTCCCAAGAGTGAGTCTCACCGCAAGCTGCAGCTTCTCATCTAAAGGATGTTTCTCGAGCTGATAACGTGAACATTAAGCACGAGATAAGGTGAGATGAGGTGAGATAAGGTGAGGTGAGATGAAGTGAGATGAGATGGGATGAGGTCAGTTGAGGTCTGATGAGGTGAGGTAAGGTGAGATGATATTAGATGCGATTAGATGAGGTGAGGTGAAGTGAGATAAAAAGTGAGATTAAGTACAGTGTGGTGAGATGAGGTGAGATGAGTTGAGATGGGATTAGACAAGGTGAGATTAGATAAAATGAAATGAAGTGAGATGAGGTGAGATGAGATGAGGTGAGATGATGCTGGAGCTGCAGTACAGACCTCCTCTGTGAACATCGATCCCGTGTTCATTAGTGCTGGAGCGCTGGCTGTGATTTATCCCACTCAGCCTGAGGGGTAATTAATGCAGGAGATGAGTAACGACACCAGGGTGCAGTCCGGCCCTCACGCCACTGATCTACGGCCATCTCTCTCTCTCTCTCTCTCTCTCTCACACACACACACACACACACACACACACACACACACACACACACACACACATACATCTGAAGATGTGCGCTCACTTCTCATAATTATTATTAATGATGCATTCTCTAAAGTCTTTGTAGACAGGATTAAACAGCATTGTCATAATTACTTACCTCATTAACACTGTGTGTGTGTGTGTGTGTGTGTGTGTGTGTGTGTGTGTGTGTGTGTGTGTGAGATAAATAACCTGCATTTTTAATTGATCTTTGAAGTATCCTACATCAGATGACTACAAACACTATGTATATATTCATTCTTTACTTTATTCGCGCATCACATCATTTATTCTTTCATTCTTAATTTATTTCTCTCCACATGCTGCCGAATAAACGATTCACTGAGTCAACAACTGATTCAAATCCCTAAATGATTCAAATCCCTAAAAGATTCAAATCCCTAAAAAGAATTGCTTTGCACATTACTAGTAACTTGACTTTGCTATTTTTTTTTAAATAAATGATTTATTTAAAATGTATTTATTTATTTAATAAACGAATCGTTATCAGTGTGATTTATTATGATTTTTGAATACTGTAGTGCACTAAACTAAATATTAGAATGACTAAGACCATTGCATTGCATGCGACTGTACCAGTAATATAACACTTTTGCTAAAACTTTGAACAAGCGTAGTTTATTAAACTAAATGATTTGAATCACTAAAAAGAATCATTTTGCTCATTGGTATCTTTGACTCAACTGAAACATCTGAATAAGATCAGCAGATTAAACTTGAATGCATTTGAATTAAACCATTTGAATGACTTTTTTATTTTTTTTTATCTTTGTTATTTTTTTTGGACTTTTGTTTTGAACTTTAGTGTACTGATTTAAAAGTACTTAATATATATATTTAAAAAAAGATTAAACAGAATAGAATAATGTTAATAAAATTGTGTTGCACCACAGTCATGTGACACGTCTAAAGGATTTGAATAAGTTCCTCATCTCAGATCACTAAACTGAATCATTATCAGTGTGACTCAGTGAAATATTAGAACGATTTTCATGTACTAAATGATTAAAATCACTAAAATAAATGTTGTATGATTTTTATCATGTTTAAACAACTATTAAACTCGGCAAACTTATAACTCACTAAAAAGAATGATTATCAGTGCGGCCCATTTAATATTTAAATATTTTTAGTGTAATGAGCTTAATGATTTGAATCACTAAAAAGAATCATCATCAGTGAGTGCGTGTAATCTTTAAATAGGTTTATTGTACTAAAATGAATCATTTGAATCACTTAATGAAACATTATCAATGTGACTACACGATTTGAATAGCTAACATACTACTGAACTAAATAATTTAAAATTGTCTTTATTAATTTGATTCATTATAATATTTGATTAAGTTTAGTGCCGTTAGACTGAATGATTCAATACACTAAAAAATATCATGTCAGTGTGACTCACTGTAATAGTTCATTACTTTTAGTGTACTGAATAAAAATTATTATAAAAAGATTATTATCAAAGAATTATTATCAGTGTGACTCTAATCCTCTACAGACTCTAGTGTACTGTAATGTTTAATTCTACTAAAGTAAGGCAGATGTTTGAATCACTTAATGAATCATTATTAGTGTGAATATAAATTCTAAATAACTAGTGTAGAGAAATAAACTAAAAGAAGCACTATCAGTGTGGATCGCTAAAATATCTGAAGAGGTTTAGTTTACTAAGGTAAATAATTGTAATCACTAAAATTAATCATCAAAACTTATAATATTTTAATAATGTCCTGAGCAAAATTGATTCAAATCCCTAAAAAGGAATCGCTTGATTCTGACTCACTGTGGTATGTGAATACATTTAGCATTTAGTGTACTGAGATTAATGATTTGATTAAATAAAAATAATCATTATTACTGTCACTCATTGGGTTCTAAAGTAAATGGTTTGAATCACTTAATGAATCACCAGTGTGGATATACCTTTTTATTAAAGTACTGTATATTGACGTGTCGATATAATATTTTGATCATTTTAGTTTATTAAACTCAATAATTCAAAAAAAATACTAAATCATGAAAATGAATGTACTGAGCAAAATTCCGTTCAAATCACTAAACAGAATCGTGTCAATGTGACTCGCTGTAATATTTAAGTAACTTTAGTGTACTGAGCATGAAGGATTCAAATAACTCAAACGCATGGTCATGTGACTCATGTCATGTGACTCGTCATGTGCGTGCCTTTAGTGAGATGAGTTGAACGGGCGAGCAGTGCAGATGAACAGAGAGATTGTGTTCCACCGGACCGATGAGAAACGAGCGGACGTTGGTGTTTAAACCTGCGTTTCACAGTGATGTAATAAATAAGAGGAAGTGCCGAGCAGATGAGGCGAGGAGGACTCGCTCCATGTGCTTCAGCTCCACACCAACACTCAGCTGCTTGTTTATAAGCCTTGCTGAGATTTCAAATGATTAAATGATCAACAGCATTGTGCGAGTTTTGCAAATTAGCATTGCGACTTGAACATTTTGTGCGTTTAGCTCAATTTTTCTGGGTAATTAGAGTCACTTAGGCGTGCTGTTAGCGCTCACTTTGCATTTTTTATAGTGTTTCTTTTTAGCCCTAGCAGCTGGAGGTGGTTCGTGTGTATGTGTGTGTGTGTGTGTGTGTGTGTGTGTGTGTGTGTGCGTGTGTGTGTGTGTGTGTGTTTGCTGTAGCTTGGTTATTTATAATCACGTTATTAAAGTAGTGTTTTATTAAATGCAGGTGTGTGTGTGTGTGTGTGTGTGTGTGTGTGTGTGTCCATGTGAGTGACCTGCAGACTGCTTTAATCACATCATATTTTACACGAGCGCCGCGTCCCCTCGCATGACTCGGACGTTTCTGAATATTTCATGGTGCCCGAGGGGACGTGAGCGATTCTTCTTTATTACGTCCTGTCTGGTGCGTCCCCTCGTCTCCCCGACTCAGCCTCCCTCTGGTGTTCTTTCTGGCTCAATTTGTCTTTTTTTAATATTAAAAAAGGAATTTCTATCTAAATCGGCCGTGTTTGTGTTTTCTTGTCCAGGTGGGAAACCTCGGCCTCCTCTTCATGCTGCTGTTCTTCATCTACGCTGCGCTGGGAGTCGAACTGTTCGGAGAACTCGGTAACAACACCATCGTTTTCTCAAATACAGAGTCTTTATTTAAACAATTATTAAGTATTAGTCACTTTGTATTAGAACAGGCGATAAACACACACACACACACACACACACACACACACATATGAGTGTTAAATTCAGTACTGCTCGTTTTTTTTTTTTTTTGCCCTTTGAATGAATGAATAGTTTCCTTATTTTATTTGATGTTTATTTTTTCGATTTTATGCTCCATCGTCCACCTCACTGAGTTTTTTAGATTTTAGGACGCGTCGGGTCCCACCACAGCTCACTGCAGACAGGTTCCAGATATTCTAAGGAAAATAACGAGCAGTGACGTGTTCATTCTTTTTAAACATATTCTCTTAGAAACAGCAGGTGCTTTAAGGGTCCTATAAGTGTTCAGTGGATAATTAAGTGTTCAGTGGATAATTAAGTGTTCAGTGGATAATTAAGTGTTCCTAGCCACTAAAAATGGGTTCTCCTTATGAGCAGGGCTTATAAACAAGCGTCTGGGTGTCGGTGTGGAGCTGAAGCACATGGCGCTGAAGTCCTTCGTGTCTCGTCTGTGTAGAAGTTAAAGTTCTGCTCCAGAGATCAGCGCTGCAGCGAGCGGCCCAAACGTCCCTCTTAGCTTATTACATCACTTAGAGCTGTAAGCGTTCCCACAGCGGGTTATTATTTCACTTTAGATCGCTGAGGGTTCTCCAGCACTGATGGTTCCCGAGTTCTTATGAAACGTGCTTCTTTAGAGTTCTTTAGTGATTTGTTGGCTAATTAATGGTTTGTAGCCTCCTAAGTTGGTCTCCTTTGGACCATTTCTGAAAAGTAGACTTTGGGGTTCCACACAGAACCCATATGGAACCGCACTCAGACGACAGAAAACCCCTTTAAGGATTTGAATTCTCCTGCTCTTCTCAGGTTATTTAATGGTTTATTGAAGTATTAATGGTTCCACTTTTGGCCAGTGAATGTGTTTGTACTCTCTCAGGGGAAACGCTTCTTCAACCACACATTGTTTTTTCTCTGAAGGATCATTTCTGCTGGGACTGTGATTGATTCTACTGGAGCCTTGAGGCGTTCGCCAATAGGACAAGCAAAGAACTCATAAAGTTCTAAATAATTTGAGTGTCCACCTTTTTTTATACATGATTCTCCAAGAGTTCTTTTATGGTTTTTAAGGGTTTTTTAAGTATCCAATAAAAAGCTACACTTACTATATTAATTAATTAATTAATACTATATAGTGATGAAAAAAAAAAAAAAACACATTAAGGGCATAAAGGGCCTGATTATTGCATAAAGGGACATCGAGATTCTGAACGTTTGAGAGTGTGTTCGCTGTTGATCATTGTGTGTGTGTGTGTGTGTGTGTGTGTGTGTGTGTGTGTGTGTGTTGCAGTATGTAATGAGGATTACCCATGCGAGGGGATGAGTCGACACGCCACCTTCGAGAACTTCGGCATGGCGTTCCTCACGCTCTTCCAAGTGTCCACGGGCGATAACTGGAACGGCATCATGAAGGTAGCGCCGGTTCTCTTCCGGTTCTCTTCCGGTTCTCTTCCGGTTCTCTTCCGGTTCGCTGCACTTCACTGTATTTCAGTCTGATGATGAGAAGCGTGCCTCAGACCCACGTCTCGCGGTGTGGACGTCTGAAATGCGATTG
Organism: Clarias magur; assembly: GCA_013621035.1. NCBI lineage: Eukaryota > Metazoa > Chordata > Actinopteri > Siluriformes > Clariidae > Clarias > Clarias magur. Next base: position 298,999 of record QNUK01000545.1, on the reverse strand, counting down.
TGGTTTGACTGATCGGAGCTGAAAAGCAGCAATCGCTGGTGTTTATGAGTTTGATGCTTTTACAGTCTCGTCATATTTCAGCTGAGATGTGATTTCGTCTCTCAGGGAGCAGAGGAGGAATTATCCTGGAAACTTTTTATTGAAGAAAAAAAACACTCTTATCTGAACCATATACATTATTTTCTTTATTTACATTGTTTTGCTTCTTTCCAAATTTCCCATTTATCAGTCAGAGTAAGAAAGAAGAGCAAGGAGTGATGCAAAAATATTTACCCCCTTGTGTTTTTGCACATAAGTGCTTTAGTAGTGATTATTAAATATAATACATCTATAAATCATTAAAGCATTCAATTTAATTCAATTCACTCACTCATCATCATCATCATCTATACCGCTTACTCCTGTATTCAGGCTCACAGGGGGCGGAGCCTATACCAAGAGACTTAGGGCACAAGGCGGGGCACACCCTGGACAAGGTGCCAATCAATCACAGGGCACACACACACACACACACACACACACACACACACACACACTACGGACAATTTGGGAACGGCAATTAACCAAACCTTCATGTCTTTGGACTGTGGGAGGAAACCAGAGAACCCAGAGGAAACCCACCAAGCACGGGGAGAACATGCAAACAGCTAATTCAATTCAGTTCAGTTTTATTTGTACAGTCTAGCGCTTTTAACTATTATCATTGCCGCAAAGCAGCTTTACACAATCAAAAGAATTGAGTTTGTATGAAATGTTAATGTGTATGAATTAAAATTATAATTTAAAATTGAGAATGTGCAAAATAAAACTGGAGGTCATGTGATTAATATTTTTATTGATTTTTCTCATGTTTTATCAGACATGCAGCATAAAACGGGTTTTTATAAGAATTAAAAATGCATTTATAAAAAAAAATGTTTATTAAAAAGAAAAATAATACAACTGCTCATTTCGAACTATTTTTAATATGATTAAAAAATAAATGAATAAACTATGAATAATTTTTCAGGGAAGAATAATGTTTTTTTTTATCATTTCTTAATGATAAGACCTGTAGGAGAAGTTCAGCTGGGAAATGGACAATTAATATATACAGTATATACACTCAAATTCTCTGCATTCTGTAACAATACGCTGGATTTCGAAACTATAAAATAACATACATGGAATTACATAATTAAATAACAACAACATCACTAACAGTCAGTTGTTATTATAAGACATGAAGGTCGGCTGTTCTGGATCAGTTCCTACAGGAACAGCATTGTGTGTCGAGTGTGTGTGTGTGTGTGTGTGTGTGTGTGTGTGTGTGTGTGTGTGTGTGTGTGTGTGTGTGTGTGTGTGTGTGTGTGTAAACCCCATCGAGCTCCATGATGAAACTGTCTCTCATGAAGACCTTCCCAGTAAAGCGAGACCAAAACTTCCTGCTGCAGAGGAGACGTTCATTTAGAGTCACCAGCCTCAGAAATCACCAATGAACCTCAAGCAGCACCTCAGATTAGAGCCGTTATGAAGCTTCACAGAGCAGAAGTAGCAGATCTACATCTCAATATCAACTGTTCAGAGGAGATTAGTGTGTGTTTTATAGAAACGCCTTCAGTGTTGTGTTACAGTGTAGAGAGAAATAAACATCAGGAGCAAGCGTGGAGTTAGAAAGTGATCATTCAGCAGGACAAAAAGGAAAACAATCAATATTTTTAATGTAAGAATGTCAACACTAGTAAATGTTCTGACTTGATTGGGAGGGTTAAGAACGCATCAGTGTGTGTAACGTGTGTATAATGTGTGTGTGTGTGTGTGTGTAGGACACCCTTCGTGAGTGCCCCCCAGGCGAGTATAATTGTAACCCGAGTCTGCAGTTCATTTCGCCGCTGTACTTCGTGAGCTTCGTGCTGACGGCGCAGTTCGTCCTCATCAACGTTGTGGTGGCCGTGTTAATGAAGCACCTCGACGACTCCAACAAGGAGGCACAGGAGGAGGCCGAGATGGACGCAGAGATCGAACTGGAGCTGGCGCACGGCGCCCTCTGCTGTATGGGAGGTCTGTCTGGAGGTGGAGCAGCACCTGGAGGAAATGGAGGAGGAGGAGGAGGAGCTGGAGTAGGGAAGACAGGAGGAGATGGAGAAAAGCAGGGAGGTGGAGGAAGTGCTGGAAGTGCTGGAGCTGCACCACATTCAGCAGGAGAACATAAAAGCAACAGCTCCAACAAACTCTATTCACCTGTACAGGTAAGACACAGACTGTGGGATAAGCAGATGAATGGATGGATAAAGGAATGGATGGATGGATGGATAAAGGAATGGATGGATGGATGGATGGATGGATGGATGGATGGATGGATGGATGGATTAATGGATGGATGGATGGATGGGTGGATGGGTGGGTAGTTGGGTGGATGGGTTATTTGGGTGGGTGTATGGTTCTATGGGTATGATACACACTGATACACACACAATCACTCTCACTCCAATAAACTTCAAATCAAAACAATGGAATTTAACTGATAAACACAGACGTGCAAACACACTGATCAACAACCATCCAGACATCTCACATATCAACCTGAAATAGATTTCTGCAGAATATTTATTCCTCTTATTTGCACAAGAACTGTTTTTATATCTTGGCTGCTAATTGCAAGAAATGTTTCCTGTTCTCATCTCACCACCTCAACTCATAACCTCATTATTACAGTATTGGATTGTGTCGTGTTGTGTGTCGTGTTGTGTGTCGTGTTGTGTGTCGTGTTGTTTGTCATGCTGTTGCTCTTGTTTGCACGTTCACGTTATGTTGTCACTTTTTTGTATAGTCCTTAATTGTTTGTAAATTTATGGTGTTGTTCTGTTTTGTCTCAGCTAATTAGGTGTCTTAGTTATCTAGTTAGCTTTTGTTAATTGACATTGTAAAGTGATGTTGTTTGTGTGTAGCTCTAACAACACCTGTTTCGTTTCACTGTGTACTGAACTGTATGTGGCTGAAATGATGACAAAAGCCGACTTGACTTGATAAAGATGGACTGATGGATGGATAGGAAGATAAATCACTGGATGAAATGATGGATGGATGAATTCATGGAAATACAGATGAATAGCTAGAGCAAGTGATGGATGGATGGATGGATTGAAGGGTATACAGATAAATGGCTGGAGGGTGGATGGACGGTAGATGGTTGGATATGAAGATGGATGGATGAAGCGATGGATGTATGGAATAATGTATGAGTGGATGGGTGAATGGGTAGAAGTAAAGGATGGATGGATTAATGGCTATACAGATGAATAGCTAGACAAGGTGATAGATGGATGGATGGATGGATGGATGGATGGATGGAGGAAGGGATGGGTGTGTATACATATGAATGGTTTAATGAAGTGATCCTTGGATGAATGGAGGTAGGAACTGATTCTTGGCCTCTGTTGACTCAACAGTCTTGAGAGTCTTGCTTTATCCTTCTGAAATAGAGTAGACAGATGGGCAGACGGATGGGTGTGCAGATGGCTGGAGAGGTAAACAGATGGATGGACAGATAAACGAGTGAAAGCGTGGAGTGTAGCCCTCTGCTCAAAAGCTCGGTGTTTGCTCACAGATTCATTTAAGCACAAAGACAAGAGAGAGGAGTTTTCATTAGGACTTGACTTCTGTCACCATGGCAACAGTCCCGTGTCAGCCCTGGTGACATGGACACACACACACACACACACACACACAAGATGTTTGGGAGGGCACACTGACCTGCTGGAAATAAAACACCACACACCTACATGCTAAATACAGCATGTCAACTGTTGTGGTCCACACACACACACACACACACACACACACACACACACACACACACACACACACACACACAGAGTGTCAGGTAACTGAAGCTATAATTGTTTTTCCGGGTCCATTTTTATCCGGTGTGGTTATGTAAGTGAGAGCAGAAGGAGAGCTGAAACGTAGAGCATGCTCTGTGTGTGTGTGTGTGTGTGTGTGTGTGTGTGTGTGCAGGCATGAACTTGCCCATCACAGAAAATGGAAATCTGAGGTTCAGCTGCTGCAGAACTGAGTGCAGCATGAAACGAAAAATAAATCCGTAAAACAAGGAGCGCGCTCGTCACAGTGAAGCGGAAAATTAGAGATGAGCTTCAGGTTCAAATCCAAATAAATCAGGAGGAACAGAGAGAGAGAGAGAGAGAGAGAGAGAGAGAGAGAGAGGTGAAAAGTAAAGGGAAGACTGAGAGAGACAGCTCGAGAGAAGGAGAAATTTATATTTATTACATCTAATAATACTTCTCCTTTTCTTCCTCTCTGGCGATACTGTACACTTACAGTCCCGGCAGTGAAGCTCAGAGACTTCAAACTGAACTGAGACAGAGAATATCGCTTTTTGTTATCGTGCACATTAACCTTGGAAAAGTCTATATGGGTGTGGCTAGGTGTGACTGGGCGTGGTTGGGGGGCGTGGCTTTGGTGAGCAAACATTTCAGATATTGTTCAGCAAAAAGAGAAAAGTCGTAAATACATCTGTCTTCACTCGGCTAGCGAGTTAGCTAAATTAAGCTAGCCAGTTAGCGTTAGCGAGTCAGTAAGCACCTCAGCTTAACGTCAGGATGTGTAGAACCAGCGATTTGAACCAGCGGGCTACAGGACGTTGGGGGTCGAGTGGTAGAGGAGGACGAGGACGAGGAGGAGGACGAGTGAAACGAGCGGAATTATCAGGATCGGCTTCAGACGCGTCAGTGAGACGTTCAGGAGTGAGACGAGGACGGAGTCAGGACGTGTTTCATCGTTGTTGTCACTCCTGTTTGCACGTCCACTTTCTGTTGTCTTTTTTGTCTTTCTGTAAAGTTCTAGATACTTTTGTTTATTTGTTTATGGTTTACGTTGCCGTCCTAGCTAGTCAGCTAATCCGGTTGCGTCTTTGCTAGTTTTGTTCATTCATGTTGTATGTAGCACTTCGGTCCTGGAGGAGCTGTGTGGGGTTGGAATGACAATAAACACCAACATGACTTGACTCGACATGACTTGACTTGCTCAACGAGGACTCTGGCTTTATGATTATTACTGTTCAATAAACTCAGACATATTTCCTTTGGGCTGAAGTCGAATTATATCATGAAATATTAATGAACATTCAGTTACATCAGAGTGTTGATTCCTTTCTTCTTCTCTGCAGTCATTAAGATCAGATTCATTTGAATGAAAAATGATCTCTATATATAAGCTTTAAAGAGGATTGTGTACATGAAAGGATAAAGAGTGTTTGATGAGGACGAGGGAGAGACGCTGTGGGAGAGTCGGGAAAGAAAAGAGGATAAAAAGAAAAGAAGTGGGAGGAGAGAGAGTCCAGACATTAAGTGCACATTTTGGAGTAATTACTTTGAAGAACCCGTTTTAGCACCGCATTCACACTGACAGGTCGCTACTAATGTTCTCACTGAGCGTTAATTAATGAACTCGGCACAGGAGAATCTCCTCCGTCACTAGAGAGAGAGAGAGAGAGAGATCATTATTATTATTATTATTATTATTATTATTATTATTATTATCATTTATTATTATTATTATTATTATCATTATTATTATTATTATTATATTTCCGCTTTTCTTCTTTATTGACTTTGTCACTTTATCTTTGACTGCAGAGCTAAATTTCTTACTCTTTTTATTTTCTACAATTATTTATTATTATATAATTAGTATATACTATTTTAGTTTTACTATTTTATTAGTTTTTTTTTTTCTTTTTTATTACATTTTAATTACTTTATTTTTCTTTTTTTATCTATCTACTCCTGTTATTTTATTCTAACTTATTTCTGAACTTTGGCAACACAGATGTTTGCATTTGTCCTGCTCATAAAGTCTTGAAGGGGGCGAGGGTGAGACAGTATACAGGTGAGACAGGAATACAGGTGAGACAGTATACAGGTGAGACAGGAATACAGGTGAGACTGCATACAGGTGAGACAGCATACAGGTGAGACAGTATACAGGTGAGACAGTATACAGGTGAGACAGTATACAGGTGAGACGATATATAGGTGAGACAGTATACAGGTGAGACAGGAATACAGGTGAGACAGTATACAGGTGAGACAGTATACAGGTGAGACAGTATATAGGTGAGACAGTATACAGGTGAGACAGGAATACAGGTGAGACAGTATACAGGTGAGACAGGAATACAGGTGAGACAGTATATAGGTGAGACAGTATACAGGTGAGACAGTATACAGGTGAGACAGGAATACAGGTGAGACAGTATACAGGTGAGACAGTATACAGGTGAGACAGTATATAGGTGAGACAGTATACAGGTGAGACAGGAATACAGGTGAGACAGTATACAGGTGAGACAGGAATACAGGTGAGACAGTATATAGGTGAGACAGTATACAGGTGAGACAGTATACAGGTGAGACAGGAATACAGGTGAGACAGTATACAGGTGAGACAGGAATACAGGTGAGACAGTATACAGGTGAGACAGGAATACAGGTGAGACAGTATACAGGTGAGACAGTATACAGGTGAGACAGTATATAGGTGAGACAGTATACAGGTGAGACAGGAATACAGGTGAGACAGTATACAGGTGAGACAGTATACAGGTGAGACAGGAATACAGGTGAGACAGTATACAGGTGAGACAGGAATACAGGTGAGACAGTATACAGGTGAGACAGTATACAGGTGAGACAGTATATAGGTGAGACAGTATACAGGTGAGACAGGAATACAGGTGAGACAGTATACAGGTGAGACAGGAATACAGGTGAGACAGTATACAGGTGAGACAGTATACAGGTGAGACAGGAATACAGGTGAGACAGTATACAGGTGAGACAGTATACAGGTGAGACAGTATATAGGTGAGACAGTATACAGGTGAGACAGGAATACAGGTGAGACAGTATACAGGTGAGACAATATACAGGTGAGACAGTATACAGGTGAGACAGGAATACAGGTGAGACAGGAATACAGGTGAGACAGGAATACAGAGGCTGTGATGTGGTGATCAGGATACGGCTCCGCTCCGTCAGGAAGCTCCGCCTCTGTATAAATGTTTTACTGTCTAACACAGATATAAACACTGCAGGTTAGTAACAGACAGACAGACAGACCGACAGAGCCCGTCCCCTCTCTGTCCCAGTCTCGTTTAGAAGCTGCAGGTCGTTTAGTCTGAACAGAGTCAACTGAGAGACGTAAACAAACAAATCTAAATTTATTAGTGCCGTCTTTTCCCCGCGGTCGAGTCGCACGCGAGGAGCTTCTTTACTCTTTACTGCAGCCTTACGTTCGTTTCTTTTATTCATTTATTTCTAAACTTTAAATTTAAATGTGTGAGTCATTGAGTTCTGTGGCTCTATTCTATTAATGGGAAGAGGAGGAAGAGGAGGAAGAGGAGGAAGAGCGTTTATTTGGCACATAACCATTACAGATAGCTCAGATTGTTGTAGTTGGGGTCAGAGGTCAGGAATAGAGAAGGCTTTAAACATACATACTTCACAATGCATACATTATTTTCTAACATTATAAATTCCCTCCATCCATCTGCTCATCCTCCACAGCTGGGACGGGATTATATGAGAAAAACAGATGGATTATATATAGGGTGTGGTGTTTGGAGGGATGATAGACAGATGGATGGACAAAGATGGATGGATATTAGAATATAACATTGGATGGATGGATGGATGGATGGATGTCATATGACCTTGACATGATGGATGGATATGATCATGGCTGGACCGATGGACACTGGAGGTAAAGAAGGTAAGGATGGGTGGGCAACCTTGAACTGATGGATGGATGGATGGATGGAAATAATGAAGGCATGGAAGAATATGACCTATGAATATGGATGGATGATTATTGATGGATGAATAGAAACTGGATTGAAAACTGACTTTGGCTAGGCACTGAGATTAATGTTAGAATATGACTAACAGTCGGTGAGAGGTGGGTAAACGTTCCCTGACGGCTGCAGTACGAGCAGAATGCGGTGTTTATATGCTCGGCGTTTGGACCGATGATACCGCGTCCTGTTCTAAACAGCTCGTTTGTGTCTAATTGCTTTCGGGCGTAGACGCCCAGCTCGTGCCCTTAACGAGGCGCCAGTGATGTAATAAACACAGCCGGCAGGGGAAATAATCCAGAGTGCGATTAATCCCTGATGAGGAACGTGCCAGGAATCCAGACGAATTGCGCGGCTCGTTCTGCTGAGAGTTTTGTTTCTGGAGCCGTGTCGGAGTTCTGCTGCTCCGAGGACCAGAGTGACGTCGTCCATGGCTGCACTGTGAGGAACCGCTGGATCGCTAATTAAAGTTTGTGAGAAAGTCAAGTCGAGTCAAGCCGGCTTTTATTGTCATTCCAACCGTATACCGTTAGCACACAGTGACATGAAACAAACGTTCCTCCGGACCGAGGTGATACGGTACACACACGCAACAGCACAACTGTACTGGAACCAGCTAGCTAACTAAGAGATCGAATTAGCTGACTAGCTCAGATATGACAGATTTACAACAACAACGTGCGCACGCACATGTGCAAACAAAGAGCTGCAGAGTGACAAACACAGCAACACGTTACAGGACTTTTTGTAGTAATTTATAAATAAAGTGATTTATAGCTCGATGCTTAATAAATGATAAACGATATTGTAACCGATAAATGTCTACGGAACCGCAGGATGGATGGAGGAGAAACGTGACTTAGAGAGACGAGATGAATAAGTGGAGAAACAGATGCTGGATGAAGCATGAACGACTGGAAGAATGGATAGAAAATGTGATAATGGATATAGTGTGTGTGTGTGTGTGTGTGTGTGTGTGTGTGTGTGTGTGTGTGTGTGTGAAGAGGTCAGTGAATAAATAGATGGATGGAGGATTAGCGAGTTGAGTCAACTTGATGGATGGACCATGGAAAGAACCACTGAGGAACTCTGGTGTTATCAGGATGCTCAGTTATTTAGTGCTTATTGTTAACAGAACACTTGGTGCATCTTAAATGTTCATCTGTTTCACTGTAAAGTCACAGACCTGCTCATCATTGACTATCGGACATGTGTGTGTGTGTGTGTGTGTGTGTGTGTGTGTGTGTGTGTGTGTGTGCGCGCGCCAGGAGAACATATGGCTGGACAGCGTGTCTCTGCTCATTAAAGACACGTTTGATGGAGAGATGCTATTGATTGACAAGCTCTCGGGCTCCGTCTTCCATCACTACTCGTCTCCATCATCGCGTAAAGACTGCGAGAGTCACCCGGAGGAGGTACGGCCACGTCACTCTCCATCACTCACGCTTACGAATAACGATACAGCACACACAGTAACGGTTCACGCTTTCCACGCAGCACATCCACATGGCCGAGCTGGAGCGAGCGTCTCTGAGATCGGAGCGACTCTCGGACAGATCGGCCTCGCCGGCGCGTCCTGACGACCTCGTCCTGCACGAGCAGGACGTTTATCAGGTCAGATCCAGTGCTGAAAGACCGGTCTCTTGTGCTGTGATTCCCAGCAACGTTACTTACAGAAGTTTAGAAATCATCAAGTGTGAAAAGAAAAAAAGGAAAAAAAAAAGGACCTGCAGAGTTTCCTCTGAACTCTAATGTAACTGGATCAAGAATGAACCAATAACAATTAAGGATGCTTTTTTAAAAATATGAAATCATTCAAGTAATTAAATGCCTTTATGAAAATGAAACACAAATAAAATAAAAACGTTCAGTGCCTTTCAAAAATACTGTTAATTAATTCAGTTTAATATTTACTCACTATTAGTAACAGACTAATCAATTATACTGCAGATTATTATAATTTAGTGATTATTAAACTTCAGATTATATTAGCACTGGATGTGTGGCGACTTCGTGAGCGTGGAATGTAATTGCAGACTCATAAGTGCGTTTAAAAAAAATAATAAAAATTTTGGAATGAATAGAAAAAGTTTTTGCGTCTTACCTTCCAGTGCGCAGTGTGAGGGTGTGAGATCGCGTTTATTAAGTAGATTTCAAATACACACATAAGCGCCTATTAAAACATGTACAGCGCCATCTGTTGCATTTTGAGATGAACTAATGATGTTTTCAAGATAGATTTTTTATGATATAAGGGCATTTTTCATTTAAATGAATTAAATAAAGCTCGGCCAAATACACCACTGGAAACCTCGTGACGTGATGCAAACAGACAAACAAATATCTTCAATGTACAGACGCCAGTTTTACAGTTTTATTGTATATATAGACATTGGTGTGTGTGTGTGTGTGTGTGTGTGTGTGGTTTCTGAACTAGACAGGATCAGTTTCTGAACTGTCTGAATCAGTCCAGACCTTCTGGTGAACATTTGGATGAACCCCCTCCTTAACGCTAATGTTAACGCCCGTACGCCCGAACTGCTCTACAGACTGCGCTGTGTGAATTTCTGTACTGAACCGCAGTGCTGAGTTGTGAGACGTCTCTGATCTCCGCAGATGCTCGATGCTCAGTCGGTACTTTTACAAAACCGTCCTTAATGAAGCCTCTAATGGAAATGATTCAGCATCTGCTCTGTACAATAGGAAATGTTGTCAGGAGCTGCGCCGTTCTCTCCTAAACAGCCTGGCAGCGCTGTGGCAGCCATTTTATACACCGCTGTCATCTTTTAAATCTCCCTCGGCAGGCACTTTTTAACAAACCCTAATCAGAGAAAATGACCTTGGGCTAGCGCTAATGAGCCCACAGACCATAGACATGAAATAAATAAGTCCTGCAGGCCGAGACGGAGAGTCCTGGCCTAGACTCAGCGTGTCGAACAAGAGGCCGCACTGAGTACAGAGACAGAATGATCATCTTTAACTCTCAGACTAATAGCTGGAATTTATCAGTGTGAAGGAAGGAGCTGAATGTATTCGGTGCCCGTTTTGAACACCAGGCGCTGATCTGTTGAAATATAGCGGCTGTAAAGACGCTAGCTGAGCTTTGTGTGATTACGGTGTGTGTAGATGGAGAAGAGCTCGGAGGAGGCAGCAGGGGGCGAAGAGGCAGCCAGAGCCGAGGACGGAGCTCACAGATGGCTCCGGAAGCCACACACGCCGAACCGCCGCAGCATCGGTAACGTACCGCTCGCCTCTGCACCGCGGACGAGATTCGATATGCTTCGGAAAATCTGGGTTTTTGTTGTTGCTGCTGGGAAGAAAACATGGAATTAGAAAGAACTAATTAATTTCATTAATCCCAGCTTTCTGTTCAAGTCAATAATTTCAGTTAAACTTTGTTTTTACGCTTCGCTTAACAAACATTATTTACTGCATTAGTTAGCAAAACAAAATCATCTGTAAAGTTAGAAAGTGTGTAATTAAATTATATTCAACTGATAAGTTAAACACAGCATCGTCGGCGTCGTTATTCCATCCGGAACGATAAAGCTACATCAGGATGCGACTAGCATGAAGAAAAAAACAACTCAAAACTTGCCATTTCCAGCAGCAGCCCGATGTCGCAGCCTGATTTCTGAGCCGTCCCCGTTTGATTTATTCTGGCTTATCGCTAGCTTTGTGTCTATAAACACATAAACGCTGGAGAAGTGCTGCGCGTACCGATGTTCCCAGCAGAGCACCAAATAAATAAAACATTAATTCTTACAGAATCCCTGCTGAGTCTGACCCAGACCTCACGTCCAGGTGGAAGTTATTAGACTCGCCTGTTCGGATGTATAATCTGAGGTAGTGGGGTAGACGTTGCTCTGTCTGGTCCCTTTCTATTTTAATCTTAACGTTCAGTACCAGATTTCTACACAAGTTTGTAAGTAACTGCACACACTCCTAGGTGTGGGATTGTAATACCATCACTTTTCCTTCGGTGTCTAATAGACAGAGTCGAGCTACCCGCCTGCTGTTTGTCCGGTCCTCATATATGTGCATGTCAGTCATTTCCTGTCCGTTTCTCTCAGGTGGGACCCTGTGCAGCAGCAGCGGTGGTGGTGGTAGGCCCGAGGGTGGTACTGGAGGTGTCTCTTCTACAGTCTTCCATCTACCCGCTGAGTTTTTCCATCCGGCAGCAGCGCCGCTCCCGGCACCCCCGAGGGCTCATCTGGGTCACAAACCCCGTGGCCTGAGGCTGACCTCTCCGGCGTCCTGGGCCTCCCTTCGCTCTCCTGGGGCCAACATTGAACTTCTCACTGCACAGGTGGAGTGTGTGGCTGCACATACAAGAAATTGAACTCTTTTGACAGTTTAGGTCTAGTGACATAAGTGTCAAGGTAAATTACACAATACTCCACATAGTGGCGGTCATAATATTTAATATTGTGATGCCTTACATTACTTGATATTAACTTAAATAACATGAAGTGTGCTTTATCAGACATATGTTACATGACAGACATTATGACACGTCCAGATCACTTGGAAGTAGGAGGTCACCAGAGCAGCCAAATCCTTGACTAAGACCTAAGAGCCTTTATTCACATTAATATTTCAGGGGGGGGGGGAGTCAAGAGTGAGTCCCTCACATCCCTTCCTACTGTATCAGCTGTGGCTGTGTGGGTCAGAGGATGAGATTGGCGCGTCCTACATGCACATGGAGATTTCAGAGGAGACAGACAGCACTGATGAAGTCACGTCTGAACAGCCCCGCGATCATTTCGGAGAAGACCAGTCCCCAAAGTCTGGTTCATTTTGATCGGATACGATCGGGATGCACTCGGGAACCGAGCCCGAGTCCACTTGAAGAGGACGATATGGTGTCCTCAGGCACGGATTGAATCAGATATGGAAGCCAGTCATGCCCGAGAACGGAAGAAGATCATTGTTTAGACGTGACTTCATCAGTGCTGTCTGTCTCCTCTGGTGTAGCACGTGCCAATCTCATCCTCTGACCCACACAGCCACAGACTCACTCTTTTTTACCAAATATCATTAAAATTAGGCATAGCGTGATAGTTAACTTCCTCATTCTCTTCTTCTCAAACCAAGTAGATGCATACTGCCACCTACAGTGTGTCCGAGAACAGAGTGCAAGAATAATGTGAACGCTGGCCAGCAGGGGGAGTGGACAGGGGGAGCAATCGTACTAGGCACAGTACAATCAACCCTGTCTAATGTTAAAATGGCCTCAGGCCAGAGCTGGAGCCCTGGAGAAGATTGTGGACGGTTATGGTGCCAGGCGCCTGAGATCACACCTGGATTTTTCTTGACAAAGCTCAAAGCTGAAGCTGCAGCATTGACCAACGTCCAGGGCTGGAGACTAAATAGATAAAGTGATCAGAGACTTGATAAGCTACACTTGTGCTGGAGCCTCAACCAAGGCCACAGATAAGGCTGGATCCTTATCTGAGCTTACAGCCAGGGCTTGAGGCTTGACCAAAACTAAGACTGAGGGTGGAGCCTTGATGGATCAGGGACTGTAGCCTTTATAGAGATTAATGCAGATCATAGACTAAGGCTAGGATTGAGGAAGGAGCCTGACTGAACCCTTGACCGAGAGTCGGGCATGGACTAGATCCCCCACCATCCCTGATCCCTTTTTCAAGCTGCACTTCTAACCAAGATTGAAGTCAATACAGGAACCTGACCAAAACAACATCTCAGGCTGGAGCCTTTACATGAACTACGGCTAGGGCAGGAGCTAGGACAGAGGTTGAGGGCGGTGTTAGTACCAGGTTTATGTCATATCTTAATCGGTAGGAGATAAGAGAGGTAGATGGACTGGGGTCACTGGGAGGTGAGGCTCGGACTGCAGAGTCACGGAGCAGCAGCTGCTGTTAGAGCTGCTGAGGTGGGCATGGGCTCTTAAAGCCTCTTAGCAATAAACAATAACCTGACTGTCTCAGAGGCTAGAACAATATGAAAAACACAAGGCAAAGAGTGTATGAATAAAAACCTTATTAAATCTTGTAAAGTCAGGTCTGTTGTGAAGATAAATGCTGGTGTTATAGGAAATAAAGTGAATTTTCTTAGAATCGCAGTTCTTGCGTACTTTTGTTAACAGCATGTCCTTTCTTTTTTTCATTTTTACTAGTACGCCTCGCACAGCGACACATCCCTGGCCACGGGCAGCTCGGAGGGAAGTCTGCAGACCACCATGGAGGAGGGGCTTAGCTTCAGCGTCTCATCATCACAGGAACCCAACAGAGGACTTTCCACAGAGACACTGAGACCCGTCTTTGAACTCCATAGTAATAAAGGAGTCCAGAGCAGCTGCCAGGGTTCCTTAGCCCCTTTACACGGGTCCAGCAAAGCTGCAAACAGCGAACAGCTTTCAGAAACACTGAGCAGCCTCTCGTTAACATCACTGCTCTCGCCGAGCTCTCTGGTGCCCCCGCTGGTCAAGAAGAGCAACAGCACTGGAAGTTTGGCCCGAGGTAAAGAGGGAAAGGAAAGCAAAGGAGCAAAGGCCGGATCAGAGGAGGTGCAACTGGTCGATCTTCGGGTCTCTGCAAAGGACGAATCAGAATTTCAAGTGGAAAGTTCGAGTCAAGTAACAGTGGCAGGCTTGAGGAAAAACAGATGAAACACTCTTTCTTTGGCATTCCACGTTAAACAGTCTGCAACTTTTCCTCTCCGTGTTTTTGTTGCATTTTTCTGTGCGGAGATGTTGAAAGTCGGACACATGACGTTCCGTGTTAAGAACACCGATCAAGAACAAATCCCGATCTAGCACTGTCACTCTCTTTTCATCTGTGGCCTGGTCCTGTTTCCTATTTTTGCTCACAGGAGAGGGTCATAGACGAGCGGGATCCAGTCCGAAATGCACGTCTGCCCCTCCAGAGTAAAAGAAGCAGGGGACAATACTCTACGAAACAACCACCAAATCCTAAATCCTGATGGCTGAGGGCGTTTAAATCAGGATGTCCAAATGCAAGAGCAGTAGGATGTAGCGGTCTTGTTTATGTTTTGGTAAATTAAAAGATGTTCAAATGCAAAATTAAAAATATTCCTCGATGAAAATAGGTAGCGCCCTCCACAGGTACTGCGAGGAACGTTTGCATCTTGTGGAAAGGGCATGCAGCTGGACAGAAAGGTTTTGAGGAGGTTGAAAAAAAAAAACCAAGCTATATTTAGCAGCATTGTGTGCACAAAGTAAATGCTTGCATGCATCTGCGTGTGTGTGTGTGTGTGTGCGTGTGCGAATATTTGTGTGTATGCGTATGTGAGACTGGACATTTTGCCGAATGCAAAAAGGGACCAAGACGAGAGACATGATGATAAACGGAAAAATACTTAAACGTTGTCTTAGAAAAGGGGGGAAAAAATAGAAAAAAAATATTTTGCATGACGGCATCTTTACAGACAACTTGAAATTTTAACACACACACAGATCCGTATGACGATGTCAATGCCGGACGATGGCGGTGTGATTTTTACTGAGATATTTTTTTATAAACAGGTCGGCTGTAACGGAAACGAGGGAAGTACATGCGTTATTGTTGCCTTGTCCTCATCCCGGCCCTACTGTTTCTCTGTCTGATTTTCAATTGTTTCCTGCAAGTGACTTCCAATTTTATAACTTTGGTAACGGGAGGGTTTTGTTTTTTGTACGCGGGGAAGGAAAACCAAGGAAAGAAGAAGACGAGGAGGATTGAAGGACTTAAGCAGCTCTTGCATCGCACAACCAGAAACATCACGAAGCAGCAGCGCTTGCATTAACTGAGAGAAGTTTTGAAGAGCTTTCATTTGAGTGTCACATGACTTTAAGGTTTATTAGATTTGCAACAGATCCAATGATTTGAGCATTACGCTTCTCTGGCATGGTTGGTCACTGAGCTGCAGTAGGATGCTTCATACTATTATTCCTTGAAATTTTGCCAATTGCACTCATTCGCGCTATTCTTAGCTAGCTTAGATCAACCCGCCATTCGGCTCATGTACAAAACAGACCCTCTTTCAAACCTGTAAGTATGGCACCCAAAATCCTCAAGGGGAAATGATGTTTTAATGTAGTCCTTCCGTAGCACTTGGTGTCCCTGGTGTGTTTCTTTCTGCTTATAGAATTCAGGTGATTCTCAAAAAAATATTGTTCAGCTTGACCTGTTTGACCAGTTTTCTTTTTCGACTGCTAGTGGTTGTCTGTCCATAATGTGGCGACGTCATCACGTGACCACTGTACAGTATATCAATGGTGTTGTGGTTTAGTCATGACTACACTAGTTCTCGTCACAGTGCTCGACACAGTGTTAGCTTTAGGTTTAAGGTGTTAGGTTTAAAGAATTTATTTATTACTGATAAAAGAAAAAAAACAAAGACACAAATATGAAGGGCTTTCTCACTCAGATCATCTTGGAGATCTGAAGACAAATCTGCTGTCAGTCGACCTGACAACACACAGGAAGCTGACGATACAGCAATAAAGCGTAGCTTTGTGTATGCCCTACGTCTGAATACGTCTAAAGATGATGTTCTTTTAATAGACTAGGATAGTGCACACAGTGAAGGTAACCTGGGGGGCCAATCAGAACACGACATTTATCATTACATGGCAGGACAAAATGAATAAATGAAATGGCTTAGAACTCAGGGCCTTGAATCATACCACTAGACAGTGACCTGGATTTTGAGACAGGAGTGAAGGAAGGCTTGTTGGCGTAAAGGTTGTTGGCGTAATCACTGCATCATGAACATGGCACAGCACTTTCTGGCCCTCGCGGGCAAACAGACTAACCCCATCTTCGTTTAGAAATGTGTCTTGGCTGTTAGCGTACTAATCTGGTTTGTACAAAGATTCAGCTAGAGATGTGCACAGGTCTATGTTTGAAACCCAGTCTCATCTGCTTCAGGAATAAAATCCTCAACAGTTCCACCCGCTCCCATGGATACTCTTCTGTCATCCTGTTTGAGATGAAGTCTGAGTATCCTGCTCACTCCTACGTATATTTTAACCAATCACATCAACTTTTAGATAATTCCCGCCCACTTCCACAGTACTGCCTGGTAAATTCCACCCACTCCTATTCAAACTCCTACAGTAGAGGCTGATCAACCCTAGCCACTCAGTCAGTAGAAACTGATCAATCCCACCCACTGCCACAGGGGAGCATGATCGACCCTACCCACTCCTGATCAGTCCCACCTGCTCCCTAAATATAATCTGTTCAGTCCCACCCACTGCCACAGTAGAAACTGATTAATCCCACCCACTGCCACAGGGGAGCATGATCAACCCCACCCACTCCCACAGTAGAGGTTGATCAATCCTACCCACTCCCACAGTAGAGGCTGATCAATCCCACCCACTCCTACAGTAGAGGCTGATCAACCCCACCCACTCCCACAGTACAGCTTGATCAATCCCACCAAACAGATACAGCTTGATCAATCCCACCCACTCCCACAGTACAGCTTGATCAATCCCATCCACTGCCACAGGGGAGCATGATCGGCCCCACCCATTCCCACAGTATAAGCTGATCAATCCCACCCACAGTACAGCTTGATCAATCCCAGCAAACAGATACAGCTCCCACAATACAGCTTGATCAATCCCATCCACTCCCACAGTACAGCTTGATCAATCCCACCCACTGCCACAGGGGAGCATGATCAACCCCACCCACTCCCACAGTAGGGGATGATCAATCCCACCCACTCCCACAGTACAGCTTGATCAATCCCACCAAACAGATACAGCTCCCACAATACAGCTTGTTCAATCCCATCCACTCCCACAGTACAGCTTGATCAATCCCACCCACTGCCACAGTACAGCTTGATCAATCCCACCCACTGCCCCAGGGGAGCATTATTGACCCCACCCTCTCCCACAGTAGAAGCTGATCAATCCCACCAAACAGATACAGCTCCCACAATACAGTTTGATCAATCCCATCCAATCCCACAGTACAGCTTGATCAATCACACCCACTGCCACAGGGGAGCATGAACGACCCCACCCACTCCCACAGTAGAAGCTGATCAATCCCACCCACTCCCACAGTACAGCTTGATCAATCCCACCAAACAGATACTGCTCCCACAATACAGCTTGATCAATCCCACCCAATCCCACAGTACAGCTTGATCAATCCCACCCACTGCCCCAGGGGAGCATGATCGACCCCACCCACTTCCACTGTAGAGGCTGATCAATCTCACCCGATCCCACAATAGAAATTGATCAATCCGACTCACTCCCATAGTACAGCTTGATCAATCCCATCTACTCCCTCAATATAATCTGTTCAATCCCACCCACTGCCACAGTAGAAATTGAACAATCCCACCCGCTCCCACAGTACAGCTTGATAAATCTCCCCTTCTCCCACTGGAGGGTTTGATAAATCCTGCCCCACCTATGCACAAATTCTAACCAACCCCACCCCTCCTACAGACATTCCACTAATCTTACCTGTGTTTGTCCCAAGCTTGACCAATTCCACTAACATTGACAGTTCGTGTATTTGTTCCTGCCTGTGATACTCTCTAATGAACCGAACTAGTTCCCGTTCCCAAAGACTCTAAACAAACTGGTCATTTAATCCACCCTGACAGGGATACCTCAGTTCCCATAGGACGAGAATATACATTCAAGTACAATTCTGCATCGAATACACTTCCAGGAAGCCCCGCCTACTGTCACATTATGCTTTTTTCCCCTGATGCACAGTGCTAGTTTCATACGGCCACGGTCACCCTAGAGGTTTGTCATTTTCTTGTCTAATAAACACAGTCAAGGTGGAATCAGAAGACAGGTTCTAAAAGAAGTTCAAGTTAAACTCCTAAATTAATTTAAATAAATATTATTAGCACGTGTCTTGTTTCGGATCTTGTTCTGCAAGATGAA
This sequence comes from Clarias magur, assembly GCA_013621035.1. NCBI lineage: Eukaryota > Metazoa > Chordata > Actinopteri > Siluriformes > Clariidae > Clarias > Clarias magur. The sequence goes on along the minus strand of QNUK01000545.1, from coordinate 280,247 downwards.
GATACAAATCTGTAACTGCCGTGAAAGTAATGATCAGACATTTGATGAAAGGCTGATATTTGATTATATGATGGATATTGCCATATTCTGATCGATAATCAGGAAATCTGAACAGATCCTACTAGACTACATTAGAGTGTCATGTTGTGTTTATGAAGGCTTGTGTAGATTTAATGTCGAACGGTGTCGAATATTAGACGAGGTTTGGTCGAGCGCTCGAGGCCGGACAGACTCGCCACTGTACCATTACTGAGCTTGAACCTATGTACTTATATCTTTGTATATTGATCTGCATGTGTGCTATGCTACCAATGACGATGAAATCTTCATGCACAGTTTTTCCAGTTTTTTTTTGTTTTTTTTTAACGAGTGAGAAAGATTTCTCTTTCCATTTCTGACACACTCCATTTATTTTCACACCCTAAAAGTCTTCCTTGAGTTAACTGGAGCTGAAGCGGTGTTGCTGTACGAACCTACATTTGTAGACGTGTGTTTCTATTGGCACGACATCATCGTGTGTAGCCGTGATTGACGCCGTCAATCAGCTGCTCGTCATAACGTCACGTCCGTGCTGATTCCGTCCCTGTTCCCCAGCACACTTTCAGCATCCCCTTATCTCGTTTACTCGAAGCTTCCTGTTCCTGTTACCTCTCACTCTTTCCTGTAGTTGGTCAGAACTTCCTGTTCTCATGAACACTCAGTCTTTCTGTTTAACGGATGTTCTTTGTTTTTTAAAATTATCCATATTTGCTCAGAGCTTCCTACTCTTTCTTATTAACTTTCTCACTTTATGTAAGTTCCTCGTCTCTGCCCTCCTCATGGCAAACGTTTGTGTATTTCTATAGAAATGTAATTACTTTTTCACTAGTTTTCTACTTCCTGGTTCCCGTCAGTGTTGTTATTTTCTCCCCTGGTTCTGACCCATGCCTGTTTCCCTTCTTTTTTATTTTATTGTATTTTAATTTATTTTTCCCCCCAGCCTGTTTTTGACCTCTGCTTGGTGTACCCACTATGATTACAGGAATAGCCCAAATAAACACAAATCTAATTCTTAGTACCTTGTGTCATGGGCTTCATTTTTACATCTGCAGGAGGAGAGAGAGAGTGCATGTGTGTGTGTGTGTTTGTGTGGCGGGGGGGGGGTGTATTATGTATTACATAATACATTTTATTAAATTAACTTTAATTTCATATAGCACTTTTAACACTGGTTATAATCACAAAACAGCTTTAATAAAATAAAATAAAAATGAATGAAGGGATTTTAGAACCATCATTGTCACAAGTAATAATAATAATAATAATAATAATAATAATAATAATAATGTGAATAGTGAACTGATCTTTCTAATGATCGCATCCTTTTATCATGCAATTTATTGGATTATTTTTTTTTTTAACTCTTATTCCCTGCTGTAGTGACATTTCTGTTCACAAAATGCTAATCTACTAAACCCTGAGAGAATTAGCCTTAGATTCTGATACAGACCTGATACAGACCTGATACAGACCTGAGAGATCATTTCACATTCAGATAAACATTCAGTCATCTTTTCTTCCCTGATTGAGAATCAGTTTGTTTTGATGATTGTTGCTCGCTCAGGTGTTGCTGGAGGTCATAATTAGGTCATATCCGTTCATGAATAAATAAATAAATAAATAAATAAGATTTATATACTGTAGATGAAGAAGCTTTAGTGCACCTTCACAACTATTAGGTGTCTGAATCAAGACTAATATCATTCTTCTGATTCATTTACAGTTTGATTTGGTTTCACACTGCTCTGTGTGTGTGTGTGTGTGTGTGTGTGTGTGTGTGTGTGTGTGTGTGTGTGTGTGGGGCTGAACAGGTCCTAGTAAAACCTACATAAAATCAGTCAAGCACACACAAAGGAAATAAATAATCAAAAAGTATGTAACAGGTCTCATAATAAATGATTCATGAATATATTCAATGATCATAAATATTCTGCGTCACGTCCACGCAGCACTCCTGCAGCTCTACAGTCTGATTCACTTCCTGCAGGTCGATTCTGAGTCGACTCTCTTCCTCACTCCAGTTCACCTGGGCGACGTTGACTCGTACCGACGCGTCTGTGCTGAACGCAGGTGAGTGTGAGAGAGAGAGAGAGAGGGAGAGAGAGAGGGGGGGATAATGAGAGGTAAAGCGTCCTCTCTCTCCCGTGTCTGTTTAACATGACCGACTCGTTACTCCTACAGATGAATGTATGTTTAATCGATGTTTATTTCGCCACACTGATTAAGTTCCGAGCCCTGTATGGATCCCGAGTTAATGCTTTACAGATAAATCAAAGCCCTCCGTTCTGGTTCATTAGGACACGAAGGCGGCATCGTCCGGGATCTAAAAGTGCAGAATGACATTTTAATCCGCTCCCTCTGGTCCCTGGGAGCCAGGTGATTAGGCTAATGTGAGGTGACGGCTACACGAGCACCTGGAGGAAGAAGAACGCCGTCCCGTTTCAACCATCCATCATCACTCACGTCCTAGAAACACACCACTCTGTCTGGACCAGCCCCAAATAGCATGCATTTATAATAATAATAATAATAATAATAATAATAATGAGAAGAAGAAGAAGAAGAATAGTTACAAAAAGGAAAATAAAAGTAAAATCTATGGAATTTCTTTTACTATTAAAAAGGACTAAATTAAGGATTTACTGGATTACTGCATAATAAAAGCTCCAACCAGGTAGTTCCACTTGGTACCAATAGGCTTCCCGTTTTCATGATCGTTGCTATATATAAAACCGTGGCTTGCCGTGACCCCGGCGTGCTCTGACGTCATTAAGACACAGATAAGGAGAAAAACACCAGCACTGTGTAAAGGCACAGAAAACCCGTCATTTCGAACAGTATGACCACAAATAACTACAATTACTGAAATAGCTGTTCGGCGCACCCGAGTGAACACTGACCCCTGCTGGGTACCAGGCGCGGTGCTACAGGGGGATTATACTGTATAAATATGTCACATGAAGCACTCAGAGTTTAAATCATTACTCACACTGAGTAATTAACGGTGCTGATTTTAACACACACGGCCTATGACTCACTCGCTCTCTCATTCTCACAGTACAGTGATGATCCTGTACAGCAGCGCCGGAGGCCTGGAGCTTATCCCCGGGGACTCGGGCCACGACCAGGACGGGGTGCCGATACAACGCAGAGCATACGAACGCACACACAAGGGCAATTTGGAAGGACTATTTAGTGCTTTACACTGCATGTGTTTGGACTGTGGGAGGAAACTGGAGCACCTGGATGAAACCCACCAAGCACAGAGAGGACATGCAAAGTCCACAACGTATTACAACCGCACCAAAAAGACATTTATTAAGTGTGCTGTTATTATTATTGCATTACTAAACATAAGTTGATATGCTTTCAGTTTCCTTTTAATGTTTTTATCAGACATACAGTATACTAAACC
>QNUK01000545.1:154293-271793 GCA_013621035.1 Clarias magur | reverse complement strand
CCTGCAAATAGTCATTTATCAGGTGATTGCACATCATTACTGCGCACAATCACATGAGCCCAAATATTTAAACACAATATTGATTCGCTAAGAACAAAAGTGGGAGGGGTCAGGGCGCACAGAGCCCCGCCCCAAGGATGATTTGACAAAATCCAATCAGAGCTCAGAATCAGGTCACATGCTTTTCAAAACGGTACCTGTCTACATAGACACTCGTTTGTCCGGCGCGCCGCGTACACCAACACTAATGAACGTCATACATAAATTATATTAAGAAATACAGCGGAATATTGTGACTAAATGACTTTATTTCATTATTAAAATAAATAATTATTATGTTAAATAATTACATGTTAAAGGAGCATTCTCCTCTGCCTGACTTTAAGGGGGGCGACGCCCCCTATTGATCGGTCGCCACTGATAATGAGTGAAATATAATGAAAGTTAATGCAATCAGAGTTACAGTAAACGTGAGTGAAAGCGCTTCACCTTTAGCAGGACAATCCTGATTTTGCAAAACAACAAACTTCAAAGAAAATACACGAGTTTATGTTTAGATTTTTCTGACTTGGGCGACCAGCTGGTGAGGGGACGAGTGTGTGTGTGTGTGTGTGTGTGTGTGTGTGTGTGTGTGTGTGTGTGTGTGTGTGTCTGATGTGTCGTAATTTAATAGTTTATATTTTAAGTTAAGTGCTGCTGGGGAATAAAAGGAATAAAACCCTGCTGTCATGCTGTAGGCCGAGGTGACGGCTATCTGTGTGTATTCAGCTCACATTTCACATATCTGTACTTCATTTAGTAGTTTTACTAAACACTATTTTTACTTTCACTTCACTGCACAGTACAGCAAATGTCTGTACGTCTACTTAACTACGTTTCCGCATGGCTTCACATCGCATAACCACATCAGCGTGTCATAGTCAGAGCAGGAACATTGCCACCTGCTGTCCGTTATGTGTAACTGTGTTTCTCCTGCGATGACTAATAAATTACTTTAGCAAATTCGACGGCTAGTACTTCTGTACTTTTACTTATAAGTGCACATCTGAATGGAGGACTTTTACTTTTACTTGAGTAATAATTGACCTCTAATATTAATATCTTTCTCTCTTTTTTTTAAGTACTGGATTTGTGTCTCTGGCTGTAGGACATCAATCAGCATGAATAAACTCAGTATTTAGTGCCACAGTCACATGTGGTGTTTAACACTTAGTTATCATGGTCATGTATATGTTGCATTTTTCTTAAATCGGATAAAAAGCCAATCGGAGGCCAATAGGAGGGAAAAAATGAGAATCCTTTCTTTCTTCTTTTGTCATCATTGCAGCATCAAACGTAATTAACTGCTGTGTGAGCAAACTGAGGATGAAAACGTAGCAGCGGAGAGACAAGAAAAATAAGAACAGCTTACCGTGAAGGAGGAAAAGCGTCTCATCAGAGGCGGCGGCGCCAAGACATCAGGGACACTTCAGAATTCATAAAGAAGTCAAAGAAATGCGACACGCGGCGATAAGGATCAAATTACATCGTGTCCTTTTACATGTAAGCTGCTGGAGGAAAAAAAATCCACTCTGGGGTGGTGTGACGAGGCAGCGGCCCTGTTCCCACCCGGAGCTGATTAGGGACCTGCACCAGCTCATTCCTCTTCAACCACACCTCGTACTTTTTTATTCAACTCCTGTTAAAACTCCAGTTACTGTTAATGCCGAGAAACCAACGATAAAGTAAAGAGGGAGAAATCACTACATTACTACCCTGCTGGTTGTGGGTCTCGTCACATGGCCGCCCCGTGTGGTCCGTCCGCGGCTCAGAGCCGATCCCTGATGCAGAACCGCCTCCACCCGGATCTCCTCTGTCACACCGCTGCCGTTTCCATCCTCTTTGCAAAGTCCACCACCATCCGTCCTTTGATAAACATTGTTCTACCATGATACACACTTGTGTGTGCTATAGTATGGTGCATGGTCCTACTACATACTGTACTGCCGTTCCGTGGGAGACGCACCAGGAGACTGTCAAAAATATATTATACATGGTAATGTACAGTACATATAACAGAAATATTCATACAATAATCCAATAAACCCGGTTTACACGTTATGGTTCCCTCCGTAGGTTACTACACAATACGTTGTTGAACACCAGGGTACTTATAGGGCACCACGATGACTACCAAGTCTCCATGGTGCCCAACAGGTGCAGTGGTGTTCACTACAGTTCACTATGGTACATACCATGGTACTAGCACGGTACCCTGAGAAGTGCCACAGTTCTTACCCTGGAGCGCTAAAGTAAGGTACCATGGTAATATACAGTGGTGTATTATGGTATGTACTATAGTTTACTATAGTCTGAAGCTGACTTGGTTCTCATTGGGATGTCACGTGTAACTTAGCTACAGGATGTAGCCTTGTGCCAGAACACACTCGGACCGATTCTATCCAGCACCAGCGGCCCAGAACACCCAGCGTCCAGCTGTGCAGCGCGCGGAGGTCCGGACCCGCCGGGTTTCTTTGCAGGTGGTCAGGTGGTGATGTCTCGTCTCTCATTTTTCAGCACTGTGGCACTAAATCGTCTTCATAAACCAGTGCTGTAACCCCATGGCTGAATTACCGCAGCCATGCGGCGCGGCCCGGAGGTGATCAGTCTGTGTACGGTTCAGCAGTGCAACAATTCTGTTGTTATTGTTTGTTTTTTTTTTTGGTATTAATATTCGAATTTCAGATGAATGTGTAATGATATGGGTTTAATTTTTTTTTTATTGAATTACTGAAATAAATCATTGTTTTGATGATATTCTAATTTATTGAGATGCAATTTATTCTGAGGTTCTCAGAAGAGTTGATGCTGTTATAGCCAACATAATATTAAACCCTACGGATTAAGAACTAGAGGTTACTCAAGTACACACACACACGCACAGAGAGAGAGAGAGAGAGAGAGAGAGAGAGAGAGAGAGAGAGAGAGAGTGAGTGTGAGTGTGAGTGTGTGTGTGTGTGTGTGTGTGTGTGTGTGTGTGTACTATACCATATTGTATGTTAAAACTCTTGCATACATTACAGTACTGTAACTACACCAGACCAGTAGTGTGTACTAACATTAAATATATATATTTATACCATATTCACATATGCTGAGCTTTCAGTCATCTCGGTGCCCTATAAGTCCGATAGTATTCACTAACGTACAGACGTCCACACTGCAGTGCCACATCGCGCTCTCCTACCGTGTGAAGTCCTGTGGTGTCTGGTGCTCTACACAGTGGTGTAATACGGTATGTACCAGGACGTTCACTAATCAACCCAGCTGACAAACCAGACCCAACAGCCCCAACAGCCCCAACAGCCCCAACAGCCCCAACAGCCCCAACAGCGAGGTGCGATAACTCGAAAAAATCTTACAGCAAGACAAAAACTGAGTCAGGTCTTTATTTTATTTTCATTTTATTTCCCAAGACACCAGCAGCAGAACATCGCCAACATAAAAGAACTTCAATTCCTTCCAGCTACTAATCACAGTTTAAATGCAACTGCATGTGTTTCTCTACCTTGATTTCATTGGAATGATGTTTTAACTGGGAGAAAAAGCATCGCCGTGAATATGGACTTGATTATGCCGAGAGATTTGAGTGTGTTTGTTCTCTCGGGTTCTACTTCACGTGCTTTATAGTACCACAGAGCCACAGTGTAAGGCAGCAGGGGGGGGGGGGGGGGGGGGGGGGGGGGGGGAGCGTGCACAGATCAGCCCAGTTAGTTAGAGCACACACCAGCACATCGACAGGAATCATCTCTACTTGATCTTGATGCCGTAGATTTGCGCCTCGCCGTCGAACTTCATGTATCTGTACTCGTCAGCGCCTGGCCGGTTTGGGAAGTGGATCTCCGACTCATCCGTGAGAACAACCTTAAACTCCTCATTGTTGAATGTGATCTTGATCTGAGGGAGGAAGAAATGAGGGGGATTTATTCTCTGGGAGGTCACGTGACCTCGTGACACGTCCATCATAACGCCACACCTCAGGACTCCTCCTACTCTCACGGGTCTTTACACTTTAATGACTCTGACTAATCTCTCTCCAGTGCCGTTTCTTATTCGCATCGGTCCTCCTACTCTCAACTTCTCCTCCTTCACCGTTCAGCTAAAGAGGCTCTTCAGGCCGATGACGACCTGCCGTGACCCTGAAGGAAACAAACATGCAGAACTGACCGACTTCCCTCGGACTGAAGAAGCTACATGGATGAGAAGTGAAATGTTTCAACCTAACAAGGATCAAGTCCAGCTGACGCCACCCGACTCCTAGATAACCTCATCATGATGACGGAGAATCTTTGGACATTTAGCTATATTCTGTCGCTTGACAATTGGGAAAAGGTTTGTAGGTTTTGTCGCCCTCTGCTGCCTGAAGGGAAAACTGCAAGCTGACTCCATCTTCTGCTGAACATGAGTTACTACAGTACAGTTACTGCACACTGAGTGTCTGACTTGTGACGATATCTCTGTGTTTTTGGAGAGAATAAACATAAAAAGCCGTCTCTTGGATGACAAATTCGGCTGTATATGATTCATTTTATCAAATAAAATTAATATACTGCTTATTTTCCACCATATGTTCTTTGGTCACACTTTGGTGATTTTATTTATTTATTTTTTTATTTATTAAACTTGAGCTTTCCTTCATTCACATTGAAAAATAATTATTTATAAACAATATGCTTTGAGTTTACAAACATTGTTTCAGGCATCTTCAGGAACAAAATACATTTACCACCAAAAGGAGCCGAATATTCGATGCGATTTGACTTTTTAGGAAAAGAGGTGGGTTTTGGTGATAGTTTTCCTAACTCAATCCCATTAGTTGAAATTGAAGATGAACTGAATCCCCACCTTAAACTCTTCGCCATGATTAAAGGGAAAGCTGTCTGATCTGAGCTCCTCACACCAGCAGGCCCCCTGGTACGAGTTACACACCACAGTGCGGATATCTCCATGGGCTTCGAAGCGAGGGTTCACGTGCAGAGCGAGCTCCTCGGGACTCGTCCCTATGTTGATAGCAAAACTGCAAATATGGAGGGGAAAAAAAAAACACACACACACCACATTGACACACTGTGGAGGTGGAACTGTATGAGGACACTGGACACGGTGAAGAGGAGAACCTTCATGACACAGGGAAGCTCATGCTGTTATAAAGTGTCTAGCAGATATAAACAGCTGTTCCTATGGAAACTATGATGCATCATTACAAGAGCATTGATATAAACCTGCACTACTGTCAGAGCTGCTGTTATAGGGAACTAATCAACAAGGTTTTATAACTTACTTGGTGGCGCCATCGTGCACGACTCCGGTTACAGTCAGGGTCTGTCCAGGTTTAAAGGACATGTTCTGCACCGTTACTTCCTGAAAGGGAAAAACGACACAAAGACACGTCAAACAAAGAAGTCTCAAAAACAAAGATCAAGATTTGCACAGTGCCTCTACTGTTGGAACAGAAACGCATCGTAGATTATGAACGCAACACGACGTCTTTTGTTCAGCATCTTGTCCTGATGGTGCGTACGAACCCACTGAACTGGACTGAACTACAGAACATCTGTTTCCACTCGAGAGATGTTTATGAATCGGGCGCAGCACCAGCGCGGGCAGCGTCTCGTACAGTTGGACTGATGAGGGATAAGAAATAAGCAGTTAGATTTTCCATGCAGGAGAAAATGTGCTGTCGGGGGAAAAAAAAAAAACCCAGTCTTGGTTCTGTACATGTGGCATCGACCGGCTTCTGGAAAGTTCTTGGAAAGCAGCCATGCGAGAGAAAGCAGTCGAGCAGAAATCCCAGGAACGCTCTAATCTAACCTTTAACTAGTCTGTTAAATTATACGTTATAACAGTTCTGCTGTAACTGTACATAATGACTGTTAAGGAAACTTTAATAATGTTAGTGTTTCGAGAAATCATCAAGAAAAACTCATTATTCATCGGTTTTAAAAAACAGCACTCAATCTGACATCTATTATTTAGAATTTTTATTTTATATTCTGCGCCGATAATCAGCGCACGACTTAATAAAAGCGCAGAACACAAAACCGTCACGTGTGTTTGTGACGCTAATGTCAGAAGATAAGATACGGAGAACCGCCCGAGTTTTAAGTTCATTACTTTCTCAATATAAAGTGGACCTGGAGTGAGACGGTGAGATCGCACGGCACACGTGTTTCAGAACGGTAACAGAGACGCCCATATTTCACACAGACTCCGCCCCCTGTGCGCGACGCTCACATAACGTCCGAGATAATGTTGAAGTTCTGATTACCGACGTGTCTTAACATGAACATTCGAGTTACAGTGTGTTTAGATTGTAAATAAAATAGTTATGATATCTGCAGTAAGGATAAAATTCCCCTTCTTGACATCGGAGACCGAGCTGGCGTACGGGATCAGACCGGATTGGACGATGGCCGAGCGAGGAGGCTAAATTTGGCAAGGAGGGAATGAGGAGAGGGAGGGGTGAGATGAGAATGAGATATAAAGAGGAGAGAAAAAGAGAGAAAGAGTGAGCTGAAGAGAGATGGAGAAGTGTGTGTGTGGGGGGGGTGATGGACGACCATTAGAATTCTTTCCACATTATTCAGACAGCTGGGAGTGTAAACTTTACTGTAACGTGAAGAAATGCCGTCTCGAGAGAGTGAGACACGATGGACTTTCTCTCACAAAAGTGCTAAAGGCCCCTGGACCCGCCCCTGCAGTGCTAAAACTGTCCTGTGACACACACACACACACACACACACACAGTTCTCCTGTTTGAGATCATTAAATCAATTATTAACAGCACTGAAGTTTGTTTAATGTCAAACAGATTGTTCAGACGGACACCAGACGACCTCGCGTCCTCTCCGGCCTGCAGCTGCTCTTCCTCAAACTCTGGACTTAATGTGATCACCATGGTCTCCGTCTGACTCTGTGTTTACTACACCACCGTTGCTATGGAGACGGCCTTGATCTGCTCTGCGGAAGCACAAACCTGAGCGGACCCAGGCCTGACCCAGGCCTGTGGAGGACGGATCCAGGCCGAAATCCAGCACGACACGAATCTAATGTCAGGTTTAGTTAATATTCGAGGGAGAGACGTAGAGAAGATCATGTATGAAGCAAATGACGCTAGAATGACTCGAAATTGCATAGCAGGTTCTTGAGGAGTTTATGGGATGATTAAAGGTTCTTAGCTCCGAAACATGGGTCTAGTTGGAAATTATTTAGAGAACAAATGTTCGGTTGTAGCATTTTTACATCAAATTAAATAAAAACGCGGACAGAACAGTAGATACATGAGCATATAGACATTATGGATTTATGCATCTGCATGTCTGGATTTCTTCCAAGATCAATAATTTATCGGTCTGTCTTTTTGTCTATATCAGTATATCACTTTATTTATTTATTTATTTATTTATGTATTTATTTATTTGTATGGCCTCTAGACTTTTATATTGATTGTATTCATATTATTTTATTACTCAATCTTCTAAACTGTGCAGAAGTGCCTATAACACACAGTGAACATGAAGTCCTCCTCTGATGTACGATCGTATCTCATAAACAACCCTAGTCCGGCTTCACACATCATATGGACCAGTTTATAAGTTTCACACAAGTGATAAGTTGATCAGATTTTCTAATAATATTATTAATATCTCTATTTGCTCTACACTGCCGCAACAGTTTTTATTCCCATCCGAGGAAAAATATATTTTAATAAAAGTCCCCATCAGTCTGTGCCCTGGAGTGCCACACCCTTTTGTCCCAGATCACATCACATCAGATCAGATCAGATCAGATCCCTCTCCATCAGTGACTCAGACTCCTCCTGTCCAATCCCGTCCAACTCTCCCTCAACACACAGGCATTAGAGGCCCTGCATTAACACCACGGCATGCATGCAGGCGTTATAAGCGCTCGTAAGGAGGGATTAGTGCAGTACTCACACTCATGGTGACTCTGCTGAAGGATGCCTGCAGACAGATGAAAGTGAAAGACTTCAGGGGGACGTCGCAGTGCGTTTGGAGCTTTAAAACAGCCTGGGCTGGGGGCGGGGCTAACGAGGACTGACAGAGACTAAACCCAATCAGATGGCTTGGTTTATATGCTCACTCAGACCAATGACAGAGAGGAGGAGGTGGGGGGGGGGGGGGGGCGGCGGAGCTGTGCTGCATTTATAGGAGAGAGAGAGAGAGAGAGAGAGCTTAGGTTGCCATGTCTGTGCTTTTAGTGCTGAGGCCTATGCTGTTCATTTTCTATCTGCAAAAAGTCTTTTTTTCATTAAGCTTTAAGCTAAATCAATGCAATTGTGCTCTATCAGTTACAACATAGCAAAATTGAGCAATGTAAGATAGACGTGGATAAACAAGTAAAAATGTGCTTAGGAAAACAAAAATGAGTACAAAGACCAGTGCTTGTATGTGTGTGTGTGTGTGTGTGTGTGTGTACACCAGGGGTGGCCAAGTTCGGTCCTAGAGAGCCGCAATCCTGCAGAGTTCAGCTCCAGCCCTGGAAAGAAAAACTCTCCTGCCAGTAGCCTTAGTCGTCCTCAAGACCTTGATTAGCTTCTTCAGCTGTGTTTGATTAGGGCTGGAGCTGAACTCTACAGGATTGCGGCTCTGTAGGACCGAACTTGGCCACCCCTGGTGTAGACGCAGTACTTGGAGCCGTATGATCCATAACAACACTTGGTACCTCGGCATACAAACCTCAACCGGTTTCGATGATGAGTTTGTAAACTTAACAACAACACAACTCTATAAAGATACTTCGGGGCAGATCATGATTTGCTCATGATTAAAAATGCAATCAGACTTTTAAAAAAAATCTTTTTTATATCCTTTGTGCTTGGTAGTTTAGAGGGCAGTTTATGCTGTTTGTTCCACCTTGGCGTCACGGTCGCAGTATGTTAAGGTGTAGAGAGAGGTGCCAATACATGTTTCAGTATAACACAGTGTGTATCACTGCACCATACTGTAGTGTCTGTGCTCATGTGTGGACGGGTGTAAATACTTCGCTCTGTTTCCGTGGTGGAGCTGCAGTATGAAGGCCAGAGGATAATTTTAGATCTGGACTGAAGCCGTCTGTTCAGCCTGCGGTGACTTTACAGGCATTTGTTATCAGAGTGCGAGAGATCTGCTGCTGCCTGGACTCATGTGAGGACAGAAGACACGTGATGGACACGTGAAGACACTACGAACACAGGCCACTTTGTGTCAGTAAACATTGACAGGAGACATTTCCCTCTCTTATAAATAAGAAGCTGATTTCCTCCTTTTACATGACCAGAAAAATCTGCTTACAAGAACTGATGAAAGGTTCTAAGATCAAATGAATCATGTCTCAGTATGAGCTTATCTGGCCATTTCATTTTCTTTTCATTTAGATTTTTGTTTCAAATACATAATCAATAATCCATGATACACCATGATGATTTCATTTGAAGTTTTTGATATTGCATTAATGATTAATTAGTTTTTTAACCATTATTATTATTATTATTATTATTATTATTGTTATTATAAGAAGAAGAAGAGTAAATAAATAATCACTTAAAAAACAAAGCAAAATAATTAAAGGTTAATAAAGTGTTTTATTAATAAAGTGTGTATGTGAGAGAAAGTCGTCCTACACAGCAGCCTCTTCCTCCTCCTCCTCTTCCTCTCTCTCTGGTCTTTTACTTATATATTACGCTAACATACACATACTATATATACACATTATATAGGCTTTGTTGTTGTTTTTATTATTATTAAAGGATCTAATGATTAATGTGGACACAGCATTAATTTAATTTATTTTAACCAGGTTTTACATTAAATGTCTTGGAGTATAAAAAGGAGACAGAACAATTAATAATAATTAATATCACTGCACATGCATCATAAACTTCCATGTTTTCTTTTTCAATACTGACACAAAAATCAGCAGTATGATTAAGGGAAAATGATACTAATCAGTCTGCAACGATTACTGACAAACATCTGTGGAAAGTACTAAAATAGATTAAAACATTTAAAACATTTTGATGGATGGAGTGTATTATTATTAATACATCATCATCCTCTCCTCTTCACTCTCTCTCTCCTTCGTTACTCATGTCTGTGCATATCTTCAGTACGACCTCGTTGAAATCTTCTGATTGGTCAGCGAAGACGTAGTGCCCCGCCCCTCTAATGACCTGCAAGACAACAAGCATCACTGGAGCACACACTGATTACAGTCATAGCACACACACACACACACACACACACACACACCTGGTTTCTTGCTCTTGTTTATTTTTTTATTATTTTAATACTAATCACTGATCTGAGTTGCTTGTGTTGCTCAGACTCAGAGTCAGGATATTTTCTAGACAGATTAGAGCAGATGTGCTGAGGATAAACTGAGCTTATTGGACTGAGAACAGATTTAATTTCCCTCAGTGATTTAAAGAACCTCTGTGGATGTTGCATCATGCTAGATATGAACCAAATCCAGATGATTCTAGTTAAAGGTCGTGTTTAAATCTCTGCTAGAATTTTCAGATTCGTCCTCTGCACTCACAATAACGTCAGTCTGGGAATCGGGTCGCATCTCACTAATGACGTGTCCTGATTGGCCATCGATGCAGGAACGAGAGCCACAGATGATAGAAATCTGGATTGTGGGATTGATGAGTCCGACACGCTGCACCATGGGGCGCTGCGCCCAGCCGTACGGGACGGTCATGCTCTTGAACGCTGTCTCACCGCTGCGAGGCAAAAGAAATTATTTTAAAAAGATGTGATGTTTGTAACTCTAGTCTGGTTTACAAGTCTGTTTGAGTGACAGGTGAGAAAGTTTGTTAAAAACTGAAATGTGAGTGAATGCAACCTCAGAGCTGTCAGAATCAAGTGTGTGTGTGTGTGTGTGTGTGTGTGTGTGTGTGTGTGTGTGTGTGTGTGTGTGTGTGTGTGTGTGTGTGTGTGTGTGTGAGTGGGTGGATGGCTCTATGAGAAGATATAAAAGAAGGTAAATTGTAGATAAATCATTTGGTATCTTTTGTCTGAGTGTTTCACACTCTTTATATCCAGCACATATACACATTTTTAAAAGTATTATTTTCAATTTCTCGTTACACTAATAATATCTTAAAATGCAAATTTTACCTAAAAAATAAATCAATAAATACAGTATATATAGTGGAACATTGGATTGCGAGTGTTAATCAATTTGGACTTGAAAAACGAGCGAGTCTTGATATACGAGTACCAAGTATCATCAGTATCACGTGTCACGCGTGCGCTTTTTGTTTTGACGCCAAGCGTCACATGGTCACAACTGGGCTAATGGTTCACTCCGGATTGTGCGTAATCGTTTCCCCTGCTCGGTCTCAGTGCGCATGCGTCACTCGTATAGTCAACATCCGTGCACATGTGTACTGTTAACTCGAACACTGTTACCACGAGTGTGAAGCTTTTTTTTAATTTTGTGTTTGTGTGTGTGTGAATGTCATCCTACACAGCAGCCCACTACCCCAAATGTCTGCAAGATAGTGTGCATGCGTATAACCCAAATCCACCAACACCACCCCCCCCCCCCCCCCCCCCAACCGGTCTCAATCACTACAGAGACAATCTTTTTAAAGGTAAAGTGCTGATTCATTTGTTCATTTGTTCAATATAAAGTAAAAAAAAAAAAACTTTATATTATGTATTAATTACTTTTATATGAATATTATTATTACAACAAATTATACTCGCAATCCAAGGTTTAACTGTATCTGAAATTATATACTTTTAACTTCTTACTTCAGTCCTAAGGGTGCACAAACTTATAAAGGCATGTAGATGATTAGAGTCACTGAGTTTAGCTTTCCTGTTATTCATGTCCGCATCAGCACTGTGTTTTTACCTTTACTGGTAAACTTAAAAAATATTGGCACCCTGTGACTGCACCCAATTAATTTATCTTTGCTGTTGAAATGCAAACCATGATTACTAGTTTTAACATTTAAACATAAGTATTGTGTGTGTGTGTGTGTGTGTGTGTGTGTGTGTGTGTGTGTGTGTGTGTATTAAATACCTGGGTGTCTGTGCATTTAGGTGATAGATGTAATCCGGCACCGTGTTATCATCAAACACAGACAAATATTTCTGTTTGAAGTCTGACCTGAGAATCTGTAACAACAAAGGACCTGAGAGAGAGAGAGAGAGACAGCTGTGTACTCTGCGTCAAGTTAAACAAATCTTAGCACAACATTGTCTGTGTGTGTGTGTGTGTGTGTGTGTGTACCCAGTCGCCCTGCGAGTCTGAGCAGTGAGAGGGGGTTAAACGGGTTCATGGCTTTTCCCAGAGCTTTCACCCACATGGGGATCCTGCAATGGAGCTCCTCCACCTCTGGCCTTCCTGAGAATCCCCACGGTTCCACCAGGATCAGGTTCTTCACTCTGGACAGCCACACCCAAGGGTTAGAACATAAACAAACTGTTTCCAATAACAATGAAAGGAAACGTGTGACGCTACCACCACCCTGCTTCACACAGCATCTCCAGCATGTTCTTCAGAAAGCCTTAAAGGGGTGAATACTTTTGCAAGACACTGTACTTCATTAGTTCAACGTCTCACCTGTATGGGTGCGTCAGAGCATAAGCCGTGGAGACGAACCCTCCAAGGTCATGACCCAACAAAATCATAAGCTCCACCCCCGCTGCCTCTCTCCACTCCTCCAGCGATTGGACGAACATCTCCTCCACTTCCTGGGCGTGGCTTCCTGCCGCAGTTCGGCTGCTCTGACCGAATCCCAGCAGGTCCAGTGCGTACACGGCTCTCCCGCTGAGAGCCAGGGCGTCCAGGTTCTTCACCCACAATCCCAGTCCACCCCCAAAGCCATGCAGCAGCACCACGGCGACGCGAGACCGCTCAGAGTCCTGCGTCTCATTCAAGCTCAGCGTCCAGATGTAGTTCCCGTTAGATATCGGCACACGGCGTCTGCTGAAGCTCCGCGTCAGAGCTGAGGAGTGAGACGTTAGTATTTATCATCTTACAGAAATAATATGTTTAAACATGATTTATTCAGTAATATATGATATTTATAGTCCTGAAAAATGTATCCTGGCAATGAAGTCTGTAGGAGAAGCCTGAAATAGTGTCCTGCTTCAAACCTCAGGCTTTTAAAAATGAAGAACACTTAATTATGCCTGAAAGAAGCCTGGAATTTCTCTCGGTCATCTCTATACCACCTAATCCACTAATAATCCTGTGTATAGGGTCACGGGGGCAGAGCCCATCCCAGGAGACCCAGGGCATGAGGCGGGGTAGAAGGCGGGGATTCGCAATCCATCACAGGACACACACACTTTTGGAAGCTAAGGAGCCAGTAATCCAGTTGCACACTTCACATACAGTTAATCAACACTTGATGCTCTACAGAACTGAATAAACCCGACGAGTTCTTCATTTCTCCATGTTGTTCCAGTGTCTCACACTTTCTCAGAAGCTCAGATGCTTTATTTCACCCAGGAACCCTTAGAGACACGGTGAAGAACTTTTCTAAACTTTTTATTTTCAGTTTCTAGTATTAAATTCGTTTATCTTTTGACCTGTTTGTTTCACAACACGTGTCGTCTTAAACATTCAATGGTTTAATGCAGTAGCTGTAAGTTGAAATACATTTTAAAACTTGTAGTACTTTAGTTTTAGTGGCTCCGGTTCGAGAGATGCTCGATTAGAGAGACGATCAAATGTTTTGCTCCGACACACACTTACGTCTGAGAATTCTGTCCTCTGCGTTTCTGAGATGAGAAGCTGAAGTGGGGCACCAGGAGGGCAACCAGCTGGAGAACCACCACCATCTGTCACATGCGCACATCATCACACAAACATTCCTGATTTCATTAAGAGTGAGCATGTACACACACACACACACGGCCCTTACCTCGGTCTGCACACCGTATCAGCGTGTTGCGCTCGGTCCATGTTCAACTGATGTAAATAATAAACCTCTCACCCAGTTCAGAAATATTTCCCCTCCCAGTCACAGACGCGCTTTCATCATCAAACAGTGTGCAAAAAGTTTTCCTTTCAATCTGTGTACTGACAGTAACAATCTGGTAAAAGTGCGCGCGCACTATCTTTAACTTCAGCACTCATCTTATACAGAGTTCTTCATTAGGTTTAATTTACACTCTGAACTTAAATAACCTCGAGTGTGTGAGAAATGATCCACATTACACTGAAACTACATCATGATGCGTATGATTTGTGCTGCTTCTGCAGGTCCAAGAGCACATTACCGTTTTTACTTTAATATTCTTCACCTTTAATCCTCTGCACTTGTTTCTGCTCAGACTTTTCAGGTCCTGACACAGAACTAACGCTGGTGCATGAAGTTGTGATGGAAAACACTGTAGGTGACCATCACGAAGCTCATCTCGGCCACTCTACATATCGATAAATCAACTGAAACTGTGTGTGTGTGAGAGAAACATGCTACAGGAGTACACATGGTGCTGAGGAGGGTTAGATCAGGTTTTGGGTTTATGAGGGGTCACAGGTAACATTTAGAAAAACAGTTGTATTCTGCTACATAAACAGATGAGGACGTGGTTGTAAACCTTCTGACTAGTCTGATCGCGACTGCTGTTAACCGAGAGCCTTACTGTTTATTTCCCCGCTTCAGTAGATTTTCCACCAAGCTGAAACCTCGGCCATGGAGCTCTAGAGACTTGTGATGCACAGATTAGTGCATTAAAAATAAATAAATAAATAAATAAAATTGTTCTACCAAAAATTTTACACCTTTTCACTCCGTGGTATAGCCGGACCAGACTGAGGTTCTGCTCAGTCAGCAGTGACACGGCTCTGTGTGATGACCGCATACAGGAAATGAAGTGAGAAGGAGGTGATGATCTGACTAACACTTTTACAACAAGCCAGGCATGTGAAATAAAAGACGGCAGAGCTGGACATACTGTTAAACATGTTTATTGGACACGATTTAGGCCTTTTTTGCTGCGGCAGTTGCAGCTTTCTGGAGTTTCTTCACCTCGTGCTTGATGATCTTGTTCCTCTGCAAAGACAAAAACGGCGGGAGGTCAGGTCTCAGGAGCTAAAACGCCTGGTCAGGCGGGAAAATGTGAGACGGCACAAACATCTCTGCATACTAAAAAAGTACATGTATCACAGATTTGCATAAACCAGACACAGCTAGGGACAAAAAAAAACTAGCAGCTACCAGTTAGCGCTCCTGAAATTAGCATGTGTGTTTAGTGTTCATGTAAGCTTCACTAATAATAACAGTGAAGTCAGTGATGAAAAATGTGTCACTAAATCCCACAACCAACTCCAATATTAAATGTTCTATATTAATAGCGTGGACTTGCAGTGCATTGTGGGTAATGTAGTCTTCCTGCCACTAAGTCTACAGTTAAAAATGTAGTGTTTTTTTTTTTTTTTTATAATTGTCATCTGTGCGAGTTTTAAACAAAATTCTTACCATTTTCTTAGCCTTCATGACCTTGAAGCGGTCGAAGTCGGTCATCTTGGCCCTCTGTTAAAGTGATACAGAAGCTCAGGTTAGAGATCAAACACGTCTCTGATCACTTATTAGAACTGAATACACTCCGTCTCTTTTAATGTTTTCACCTTTTCTCTGGCTTCGATTTTCTTGGCCCAGCTGCTCTCAGTCCACTTCTTGCTGATCTCGGCTTTCTCCCAGGCACGCCTCACAAACTTCTCACGAGCGCTGTGGACGAAAAAGTCACAACGTGAGCTCGGTTAGATTGTAAAGAAGAAGTCGTCCTGTATACTCAGCTCTCACTACAAACATAACCAGAACTGCACAAAACATTTGAAGACTTCCAGTTTCCATCACATGCAGGATACACTCGGACTAATGACCGTCTGTGAAGCTCTGAGTGACGCTGCTTTAGCTGGTTAATAAGTTCAACGCAGGGTACTGTGTCTATGTGAATTGACCAGGATATATAAAAATACTGTCTGCTGCACGAGACAGTAAACTGTTATGGGCTCAGAATAATCCAGCGTTGCTACGCAAACGCGTTATGGAACATCATTACGTGGCCTGGATAACTAACAATAACACACTGAACATAATATCCAGCATCATAAATATAAACATAACCAACCTGTAACAGAGCACGGACAGTAGCACATGTAATGGAAAAAAATAAACAAACATGCTAGATAAGGCAGCAGGTATAAACAGCATGGCAAATGAGACAGTTGGTGTAATTAACGTATCCAACGCACTAATTTATTCCCAATCCTGATGAAGACATTACAAGCTGATATAGCTCAGGTGGTTCAGGTGCAGGTAGAGGGTGAAGATGGTGTCGTACCTGTGGGGAACTTTGATGACGTAGTCGGTGAGCTGCATGCACTTGAATGGCATGGACTGCCTCTTCACACCGGTGCAGGGACCGTCCACCAGCGCCTGCAGCACCAAAACACACCGTCACATCATCTGCCACTCCTGACATCCTCACACACTGAACCCAGTCATCACTGAAGCTCATGCTCAGCAGGAGTGAGCAAGTGTGTGTGTGTAGTGTGCAGAAGCTCTTACCCTGTTCTGATCGATGACGTCTACGATGACCACCAGTTTGCCTTCATGGGGACCGAAGGCGACGTAGGCGACACGGCCGATCTCGACGAAGCGCTTGAACACCTGGTAAAGACAGGAAACACAATTAAACTCGCACAGACTGATAACAAGGTCCTTAAAACTCAGCAGATTCACAGGACAGAAAACCAAGTTAGGTGGAGGACGAACATTAGTGCGTTAGATGGAAAAGACCGGAGAGAACAACAGATAATGCTGTGAATAACGCCCATGAATTTCTCTTATTATAATTTCTTTTAAAAGATACAAATTATTGCTGCAGAGCTTAAGAGATTTAACAAAAAAAGCATTCAAATAAATTAACATTAAACTAACACCAGCATGTCGAACATGTTTAATCACAAGTGTGAAATTGGTAAAAACCTGGTGACCTGTCAAACATGACTATTTTATTCATCCTTCTTATCAAGGGGAAAATCGTATCTTCCTCCGAGTCTTTAGTGAAGATTTCGACTTTACAGTGCTATTAACCTCTGACAGAAATCACACCATCATAGATGAAGCCTAAACAAATACCCTCATTAATTAAAGCCGAGTAACAAATTAGTAATCAAAAGTGAAATTTACAGAATACAGAAGTACGCAGATAATTTAACTGGTAGTCAGATTTACTTCATGTTAAGGACTGGAAAAATAAGAGTTTAATTTGAAGATCTATAAACTTGTGTAAGTAGACTTTTCACTTATTTTTTAAAGCTTCATTAGGGGGAAAAGAATAAAATATAAATGAAATAAAAGTTAAATTATTATTAACATTAAACAAGAACCTCCTCACTGTGACATGAAGCTGCTTAAACGGGAATGAAGTGATAAAGATTGGTCTAAACAACCCTGACTGATCAACTGACACTTTAAAAATATACATTTTTAATTTCTCAATTTTCCACAATGTACGTCGATTGATGTAAGACCTGCGCGAGACCCCCGTGTTAGCCATGCTAGCTCCTGCTAATCATGATTAATAACGGTTGTGACGCTCATTGACTGAACTTACTAACTTAAAAAGTGAACTTTATTCGTAACCCCGGCTAGTCAGCTGGTTGAGACAGCTAGTTAAGCAGAAGTCACTAGTTTCATTAGTTCTCTCACCGCCCGCGGCCTAACCGAACACACCACGTTGCGCGCGCGGCCGCATTAAACACACAGATCCTCCGTAAATAAATCACCGAACACTCCGCAAATACACATAAAATCATTAAATACGGCACAATGTCTCCGACTTAAATGTGTCTGTGTGTACGAAATCAAATTATAACGAACTTTTAGTCAAATTTGAGCTCAGTGTCTGTGGAGAGACTCACCATGATGGCAGACTGTGGTAGAAAAAGAACGCGGCAACTTCCGGTCCAGGCTGATACAGCTTCCGCTCAGCACTGCGCATGCGCACAACGTCCGAGCGCGCTTCACTGTTTAAATGTTTTAAATGTGTTTAAAACAAGCTTGATCTATAACATTAGGGTATTGTATTATAATTACATTATTCAGTCAAACTAATTTTGTAACAGTGAACGTGAAAATATTTCTCAGCAATTCTCAAACTGTGCTTCTTCATGTGCTGGTTATTTTATTATTACATTTTTATTCACTTTATTTTATTATTTTTACTACTTTCTTGCGTGACAATTCACAGAAAAAAAGACAAAGTGTGTTTTTAGAAGAAAAATCGATGTATAAATTTTTAGAAGCGCTATACAAATAAAATTGAACTGAATTGAATTTAAACAGAGGAGATGCAGTTTATACTTTCTTTCACCACTAGATGGCGCCAGAGAAACATCACATTTTACAGCAACGCATGAGCAGACGTGGCACAGATGATAATGTGAACTTTGAGCTTGATTTCCATGAGGCTCGTTGGTCTAGGGGTATGATTCTCGCTTAGGGTGCGAGAGGTCCCGGGTTCAAATCCCGGACGAGCCCAGAATCCCTTTTTAAACTTTGAATCGTATCTAAACCTATAATCTAAACTGCTATTTGAACTTAAAGGCTAAATGTCTAGGGGTCAACTGTCCAAAGCAATGGGGAGTGTGGTACAGAATTGAAGAAGAAAGTGCAGGCACGGTGGAGCTAGCAGGAGTGATCTATGACAGAAAGGTATCAGCAAGAATATAAGGGAAAGTTTACAGGATGTTGTACGATTTGGGGAAGAAAAAGACTGGAAGCAGAGCTGGAGGTGGCAGAGATTAAGATGCTGCGATTTGCTTTGGGAGTGACGAGAATGGACAGGATTAGGAATGACAATATTAGAGAATTGCAGAGTGCAGAGGAGGGATGAGGGCTATATCAATTCAAATTTATTTGTAAAGTACTTTTTATAATTGACTTTTTATAATTGTCACAAAGCAGCTTTACACAATCAAAATAATTATTTAAGTTTGTATGAAATGTGAATGTGTATGAATCAATATCGACTGAAGATCTTTTTATGCCGCCAATTTGTACGTGTTCGTCTGACTACATGTGGCTATTGTTCCTGCAGCTGATTGGTCAAATGGAGTCATGTGATTATTGTTGCTATGTCTGATTGGTGAAACAGTCATGTGGTAGATCCGCCGGCTGCATGTGTAGAATAAATGGTCAAGTAAAAACTCGAGTGGAGCCGAATGTAGTGAAGTAAGAGTAATGTTTCTTCACAAATCTACTCAAGTAAAAGTAAAAAGTCTGGTGCGGTAAAACTACTCATAGAAGTTTTTTTTTTTTTTTTTTTTTTTAAAGTTACTCAAGGAATAAATGTATCTTGTTACTGCACACGTCTGGAAATGATTTGTCTGTGTCTGTGTCTGTGTCTGTGCACCAGAAATCATCCTGTACTCTGATAAACCTGGAGCATTTTCAGGAAGACTCTTATCCAAATACAAATAGTAAAGCATTACAAACAAGGACAGTGAATGATTAGCAACCAGGCTTTTATTTTTAAAAACCTTTATATTTTTAGACTTGAATGTTGTTAGCTGCTATAAAATATTTAAAATAGATATAGATCTGTTATTTTTATACATCACAAAAAACAGCAATGTTAACAGAGGTGTGTAAACTTTTTATGACCACTGAACATTTCCTGTTGTTAGCCACAGTGTCTTTATTAATCAACCTCATCAATCTGACTATTTCACTGATGTAACTCTTTCATTTCCCAAACACCATAATTTTTTTTTATAAAGGCTGCAGTGTAGTTTCTCTATTTTAACTACAGCTGTGTGTTTATATCAACAACTTGTACTCAAAATTATGTCAAGGTAGATTGTTTATACAAATTATAAAATTTACGCAATGTGTTTATAGAAATTGCACATTTAAATCAGTCTCTCTCAGCCCTGGTCCTGAAGAAACATTTTTATCATTTTCTCAGCTATTATTCGCTAAACTGATCACCAGCCTTTTCTTATTGAAATAAACACTAAACACTAAACTGTGCTGGATGGTGGGGTCCTCAAGGAGCAGGAGTGACAAAACACTGATTTAAACACAGGAGTTGCAGTTCCTGCTCCTCACCACGAGATGGCACCAGAATAACATCGAAATTAGACAAACTGTTTAGTGCGCTTCACTGGTTTTTTTTTTTTTTTTTTTTACACAGATTGACTTTTAAATAATTTAAAAATACAATTCATAAAAGATTACATAATTTTATTATGACTATATTGCGAACTACTTTTGTAAAATTAAAAATGAAAATATTTCTCTGTAATGTCTGATTTATGTCCGTGCGCCTCATGTGCTGTTTATTTAATTTTATTCCGTTTAAAAAAAAAATTAAAAAAAAGAAAAGAAAAGAAGTCCAGACGCACCGTATTTTTTATGGTAAACAGATTGATACATATGAGATGTAAATCGTAATTCCATCCCACTAGATGGCGCCAGAGAAACATGACATTTACAGAAACTTTTTCCCCGTGAGGTTCTAAACGCGATAAACGCGGACGTGGCAAATCATGAAGGGAAGCTCTTTAAATCCTCCTTAACTGGCTCGTTGGTCTAGGGGTATGATTCTCGCTTAGGGTGCGAGAGGTCCCGGGTTCAAATCCCGGACGAGCCCAAAGCTTTTTCCCCTGTAATCTAAACTATATGATTTGTTTTTAAGTTTAACATTCCATCAAGCTTCACATTCAGTATAAGGAATAAGCTCATGGGAGAATCCTGGGACCGTTCAGTGATCAACAATTTGCTTCCTTATAACTCATTTTTACAACCATACCCATTTACTTTATTACAAATGTTCTGCAAACATACTCTGATCAGCCTTAACTTTAAAACCACCTCCCTAATCTGTATTTTTCCTTCATGCTGCCAGAACAGTTGTGAGCGTCAAGGTCTGGCCTCCACAAGCCCTCTGAAGGTGTGTTGTATGTGACAAGATTTTTTCCTTTGAACCATTGCTAAACATATAAACAATATCATTCGTCTTAAAGTTGAACATTTCGGGTAAACTGTCGATGGGGATCAATGGGGAGTTTGGTAGAGAACTAAAGAAGATAGTCCACTCAATGTGCAATGGGTTAAGAAGAGTACCGGGAGTGATGTATGACCGTAAGGTAACAGCAAGAACAGAAGGGAAAGTTTACAGGATGGTACTGAGACCAGCAATGTTGTACGATTTTGGGATGTTACCGCTGCAAAAAGGACAATAAGCAGCGCTGGACGCAGGAGGAGAAGAAGACCCAAGAGGAGATTTATGGATGTGGTGAGGAAGGACATGCAGAAGATTGGAGTGACTCACTTCTCTACTACACGTCTCTTATGGTACTCAAACCGATTCCTTTTGATGAGGACTCTTCTAACGAACGCAGCCGAAAAAAAAGAAGGAGATAATTTATCTTAAAGTTTAACATTCCATTAGGCTGAACATTTAGAATAACGATGTGAAATTACTTGTTCATTTTCACCTAAAGATGTACGTTATTAGACTCTTACCCAAATACAAAGAGTAAAGTATTACAAACAAGGACAGTGAATAATTATGCGACAAGGTCATTCTTGGTTTATCTTTTCACTTTTATTTTTTAAACCTTTATTTTTTTATACTTGAATGTTGTTAGCTGCTGTAAAATATTAATGATTAGATAGAGACCTGGCATGATTTATCATTTCGTTTTAACAGAGTCATGTAAACTTTTTCCTTCTGATGCATTTAATCTGTATGTTAGCCACAGTGTCTTTATTAATCAACCTCACCGATCTTACTATCTCACTGATAGAGTGACTCAACTAACTCTTTAATTTCCCAAACACCATTAAACAAACAAACAAACAAAAAAGACTGCAGTGTAGTTTCTCTGTTTTAACTACTGCTATGTGTTTAAATCATCAACTTGTACTCAAAATTATTTCAAGGTAGATTATTTCTAAAAAGTCTATCTTTTATGCATTGTGTTCATAAAAAATATAAATTTAATCCAGTGTCTCATTTTAGTATTTTGCTCCAGGAGCAGGGATGACAAACCATTGTGTTTTAACAAAGTTTTCAAATTTAGTCATTTCTGTAGAGAAAGCGTTTATTGCTGGAGATGTTAATATTCATTTTGAGAATCCAGAAGACCCTCTGAGAACAGCATTCTTGTCCGTACTGGACTCAGTAGGAGAAGATCAGTGTGTAGTAGGACCCACTCATAAAGCAGGTCACACTCTAGATTTAATAATATTCTTAGGTTTAACTATAAGAAATTTATTCTGAATTCCACAGTCTGAAGTTATCTCAGATCACTATCTTGTCTCAATTAAAGTGTGTCATAGTAATAATGTACCACAGCGCTGCGCTACAATATTAAAAGTACATTCACATCAACTACCACACAGAGCTTTATCAGTAATCTCCCAGAGTTACCATCTGTGATTGGATCGCTGTTTGACTCCTCAGAACTTGATCAGGCGACTGAATATTTAGAGTGGAAATTCTGATATACCTTAGATAGCGTAGCCCCAGGTAAAAGGAAAATTATTAGAGAAACTCGCTTAGTAGGAATTAAGGGAACAGCCCTCTCCTGGCTCATTATCAGTATGTAGATTTAAATGTTGATTATTCTGCATGTTCTTTGGTGTCCCACAGGGTTCGATTTTAGGCCCTCTGCTTTTTTCCTTTACATGATTCCTTTTGGCAACATAATCCGTAAGCATGATATTAATTTTCACTGTTATGCTGACGACACACAGTTATACGTCTCAGCAAAACCTGATGGAAGAAACCAGCTTGCTAAAGTTGAGCAATGCAGCAATGTGTAAAGGATTCAAGAGACTGGATGCTAATTAACTTCCTTCTGCTTAATCCTGATAAGACATAAGTTCTAGTCATAGAACCGCATGCAACTAGAAGTAAGCTTTCTGATCAGACTGTAACTTTAGATGCCTTTCAGTTCTATCTAGTGCAACAGTAAAAGACCTCGGTGTGATTATAGATTCCAGCCTTTCATTTGAAGCTCATGTAGATAATATTACCAGGATAGCTTTCTTTCACCTCAGAAATATTGCCAAGATAAGAAACATATTGTCACTAAATGATGCAGAAAAACTAGTTGATGCTTTTCTCACCTCTAGGTTGGACTATTGGAACGTTTTACTGTCTGGTTGTTCAACTAGGTGTATAAACAAGCTTCAGTTAGTACAGAATGCAGCAGCGAGAGTACTCACTAGAACCAGAAGATACGAGCACATCACCCCTATCTTATCTACACTGCATTGGCTCCCTGTGAAATTTCGCATTGATTTTAAAATACTACTTTTGACATATAAAGCATTAAATGTTCTCGCGCCGCAGTATCTGAGTGAACTGTTAGTGTCTTACGATCCGCCACGCCTACTTCCATCAAAGGATGCAGGCTGCCTGTCAGTACCACGTATTATTAAAACTACAGCAGGGGGCGGAGCTTTTTCTTACAAAGCCCCAAAGTTATGGAATAGTCTTCCTGTTAATGTTCGGGACTCAGACACAGTCTCAGTGTTTAAGTCTAGGCTAAAAACCTATTTATTTAGCGCAGCATGTTTGTAAATAGATGAGCCTTAGGTAAAGGAGCAGATCTGGGGGACTCATGGACGTAGAGTATTCTGGTGAACTGCTATGTTTAGATGCTGTCCTCCCCACTCTCATTGTTCACTCAGGTTTGTTGACGGTGAGGTGATTGGTTGCTTTACATCTCAGTTCCCCCTCATATCTGTGTTTCCTTCTGGCTCCTCCCTTTCCCTGTTATAGTTAGTCCTGCCGGAGTCTTGTACTCTACACTAAATATACCTTATACATTATGTGACTGTGATCATACCTAACTGTTACAGTATCTCTCCTCTTCTGCTCCCCCCACTCTCTCTTTTCCTCATTCTGTCGAGCTACACATTGAGCTGGCATTGATCCAGACCTCCTCCCTGCTCTTTTGATCTGCCTGACTGGTCCTGGTGCCCCGCTTCTGGTTGGAGATCTTGTCACATAGATGTCCCGTGTGTCTCTTTGGGATGCGTCCGGTGTCTGGGGACGGTTTCACTCTACTATGAAGACGGTTCTGGCCTCGACTGATGTTGACAGCTGTTTCTCTGCAGACTTGGCTACAGTCGCTCGATATTTCAAGACTGGAATTTCCAAAGTCTACCTGAGCCTCCAATAATTACCTGGACTCCATATTAACATCAATTAACATCTGTTAACAACTGTTATACGGAACTGCCTGCCACCTAATGTACAGTACGAATGGAACCAAGGTTTCTTCCTACTGCCATCTCAGGGAGTTTTTCCTTGCCTCTGTCGCCCTCGGCTTGCTCATCAGGGACTATCTGACTATCTAACCATTTTGATTCATACACATTCACATTTCATACAAACTTAAATAATCCTTTTGATTGTGTAAAGCTGCTTTGCGACGATGACAATTGTTAAAAGCGCTATACAAATAAAATTGAATTGAATTAACATGTTGCTAGCAACATCATTAGCATGTTGCTAGTATAATGCTAACATGATTAGCATATTGCTAGCATGACTCCAGTGTTATTAGCGTGTTGTTAGCATGATTAGCATGTTGCTAGCATGACATTAATATGATTAGCATGAGCCCACCCCTTCTCTATGACCATGAGACCCACAGATAACTATGTTAGCATGTAGCTAGCAACATTATTAGCATGATGCAGAGATAAATGTCTTGCAAAATGGTTTCTAGGGTACTCTGATAGGGAGTGGCTTGGCACCTGCTAATGAAGAAATCAAAGGCTTCTGTCGACTAAGAATGATATAAAGCAATCCCCATGTCTCGTAGATATACTGTTGTGAAGGTAATCCTCCATAGGTTTGAGTTGCTGGTGTGCTCTAAATGGTTGCTAGGGGTGTGGCTTAGTAGCATCATGATCAATGCAAAAGACTGATTGGGTTGCCTAAATTAAATGATCCTTCCCCCATGTCTCTACAACAATGGGATCCACAGTTAGGTTGGGAACAGGAGAAAAAATAAATAAACCCGAGGTAATAATAATCTTCGCTTCACAAGCACCACTAATAATAAAACAGTGTCTCTCAGCCCTGGTCCTGAAGAAGCATTTTAGTATTTCCCAGCTCTCAATACACCTTATTTAATGAATCAACTAATCACCAGCCTTTCTAATTGAAGTGGGTGTGATGGAGGAGGGGAAACACTAAACTGTGCAGGACTGGGCGTCCTCTAGGACCAGGGGTGACAAACCACTGATTAAAACACAGGAATTGTTTCAAAGTTTAAAAATAAACGTTACAGCATATGCCATTATTTTATTATTACATTATAGAGGTAACCTACATTTGTAACATTAAAAGTGAAAACGTTTCCCTGTAATGTCTAATTTGTGTCCGTACGCCTCGTGTGTAGTTTAATTTGACTTAATTGCGTTTTGGAAAAATAAAAATAAAAACAATCCAAACGCATCATATTTTTAAGGGGAAACGGATTCAGACAGATGAGTTGCAGTTTCGGGCGGCATGGTGGTGTAGTGGTGAGTGAGTGGATGTGTGTGTGTCTGTACCCTGCGATGGTTTGGCACCCTGTCCACGGTGTACCCTGCCATGTGCCCTAAGTCTCCTGGAATAGGCTCCAGGCCCCCCATGACCCTGAATACAGGATTAAGCGGTATAGATGATGAGTTTCTTAATTTCTTACCACTAGATGGCGCCAGAAAAGCATGACATTTTACAGAAGCCCTTCGAACTGTAGACATGCCGTCAGCGTGGACGTGGCAAATTGTAATCGGAACGTTTCAACAGCATTACCAGCTGGCTCGTTGGTCTAGGGGTATGATTCTCGCTTTGGGTGCGAGAGGTCCCGGGTTCAAATCCCGGACGAGCCCAGAGCTTTTTCTTCCTATTACTGCTAAACATAGAAACTATATCATATGTCTGAAAGTCGAATATTTAGGGTCAGTTGTCCAGAGCAAAGGGGAGTGTGATAGAGAAGTGAAGAAGAGAGTCCAGGCAGAGTGGAATGGGTGGAGGAGAGGAGCAGAAGTGATCTGACATAAAGGTAGCAGCAAGAATGAAAAGGCAAGTTTACATGACGGTAGTGAGACCAGCAATATTTGGGGATGTTGCCACTGAAAAACGACAGGAGGCAGAGCTGAAGATGCTGCGATTTGCTTTGGCAGTGACAAGACTGGACAGGATTAGGTACAGTAGGATGGTTTGGGGACAAAATTAGAGAGGCCAGATTAAGATGGTTTGGACATAAGGTTCATTCTAGAATTGCGGGTACATTTCAACTAGAGGAAAAAAATTGAAAATGGGATTTTTTTTTTTTTTTTGGTCAAACTTTTTTATTTTCATAGAACACCATTCAAATGTAACATTTTCTATATTTCCTGACCTTAAACTTGTAAGATTTTAAATATTTATTCTAAAACTCAATGTACAAACAAAAAAATCTGTTCTAGACTAAATGTACAGATGTATACAGTTAACGACTGTGACACAATTTGAAACTCTTGCGTCTTAGAGAACATCTGTCTTTTCATCCATTAATTCAACTTTAGGCCGAATAAGTTATAAACGCTTTGTTTGGGAGTAAAAGTATCAACACAATTAAGTGAAAAGTTGCCACGTTTCTCTAAGCAAAGCTTTAAAAATGTAGGAAATTCTGTAATTTCTCTATATTTTTCTCTATATTTTTCTATTTTCTATATTGTACACCTAGGCTTTCTTATTTTCTTATATTTTTCTTATTGTATATTTGTATATTTGTACTGTACACATATTTTATTCTTAGTTAAATCTATTTCCACTTTCTTTATTATATTCATTTTGTATAAATAGTCTTTAACAGTCTTTTATTCTAAGGTGACGGGCAGTCGTCTAAGCATTTCACTGCATATCGTACTGTGTATGTGACAAACAGAATTTGAATGTTTCACGTAGTAACAGTACTAGTTAGGCTGATCAGCATCTAATCAATTTGCTAACAATAAAACACACATAATGATTTTTTTAAAGCAAAACCTTAAACAAACAGAGGTGACATTGACGATAACAGAGTTGATATCAATAACAGAGTTAAAGGACCAACTTTAAAAGACCAGACTTTATATCTTCCTGTCTGCTTTTGTGTTTTTGATCGAGGGGAATCAGAAACACACGTCAGTCTCTGGAGGCGTTTTTGGTATTTTCGGACAGCGGCTGTTTTCTTTTTTTTTAGCAAAAACTTTCATTTTTCAATTTCTCTGTATAATTTGGAGATTTCCCGTGTTAAGTTTCTTCATCCTGACCGCCTTTGTCTGAAACAATAAAAAAAACAAACAGTTTAAGTTAATTTTAAATGATCCTACTTACATTTAAATCTTTTCTTTCCTAAGAATAAATCAATAAAAATATCAGTGTGTATAAATGTGCACTATGCAAGTTTTTATGGACAAATAAAACACAGAGCTCTTAATTCAAGGAATGGCAGTTTGTTATAATTTTAGATTTACTTTGAAGTCACATGTTTACTTTTGTGTTTATAAACATTAGAGGTATTTTGAGTAATGGTGGGATGAGAACAAAAGCCGCACATTGCCCCTGATGTCTCTGCAGTTCCAGAGTTGTACAGTGCATTATTAATTAAAATGTGTGTAAACAAAACCTGCATGTACAAATGATAGAGAAGATGAAACATCTATAATGTCGACGATCCTAACAAAGGACTTAACGTTCCTCAGTCTCTCTGTGTCTCCCACACATACAGAACGATTATACCTGTTGTTACCTGGATGTCTCTGCTTTAGCGTCTGGTTTCGGACTTTGTGGTGTCGTCTCTGCATGTTGGTGCCTTTTTGCTCTGCACCTCTGCTGTGCCTCGCTCTCTGCGCTTGTACCTTCGCTATCTTTCACCCAAATCTGCTACTCTGCTTGTCTGCCCTGCATTTGTCCTTATTCCAATTTCCTCCTTCCTAATGATATACAATAAATTAATAAATAAATTAATTAATTAATAATTTACAGTAAAATGATGCAGAATTTATTTTAAAAAGATAGTGATGTAAAATGCGTAAATGTGAATATTTAACTGTTACACATTGTTATCATTAGACATTTTAAACTACTAATAAAGTTGACAATAACAGAGGTGACAATTTTGTGAAAGCATTTTGTGCTTTAGCTCAGTATGCTAACCTCAAACCAGATACCACATAGCATGACTGAAAACAGAATTTGATGAATTTTCATGATATTATTGTTTTTAAACCGTGAATGAGAGATTCACTACAAACATCACAATAACAGATTTGACAAATAATTAATATATTATTGGTGTATCCTAAACATTTTGTACAAAGTGAGCGAAGAATAATGACATACCTCATTATACGGAGTTGACTAGAACATAGAGACAGACACAATTTGATCCAACTGTTTATGTAACATAATAGAGTAAACACACAAAAAGATTAAAGTTAGACCTTATTATTTCATCATAATTCAAGTTGAACGTATAAATCAGGAGACAAAGACAGTCAGTAATGGGTGCAGTGGGAGTCTTTAAGATAATATTTTCAGGTCAAAATGTCCCTAAATATTCATAAAAGCATTATCTTTTGTGATAGCGAAATATAATCTGTGTTATTATTTAAAACCTATTAAATAAAGTTTTTGTTTTTAAAAACAACAGGATGTTTATCTGGGAGGTGCAAAATGTAAACTTTTTATAACCACTGAATCTCATCATTCTTAGTATCTCACTGCTGGAAATCTTTTATTTCCCATCAAACATTTTATAAAGACTGCAGTATAGTTTCTCTGTTTTAACTACTGCTGTGTGTTTAAATCATCAACTTTCACTCAAAGTTATGTCAAGGTAGATTGTAAGATTCTAAAAATTATCAAATTTATGCAGTGTTTCTAGAAATTAATAATGTAAACACTACTCACAACTAGATGGCGCTAGAGACACATAGCATTTCGCAGATTTTAGATAAACCTCTGTTTTTCTCACAGCTGAATTTCGAATGGGTTTAAAATAAACATTATCTGATATTGTAATATAGAATTATTACATTATTCTTAGTTATTCATTATAAAGAGTCGAGACGCGCCGTATTTTCAAGGGGAAACAGATTCAGACAGTTGGGTTGCAGTTCGCAGTTTCATCCCACTAGATGGCGCCAGAAAAACACGAACTTTTACAGAAATATTCTCGCTACGAGGTGCTGCACGCGACGCGCGGGGACGTGGCAAACTACCGTGGGAGGCTCTTTAAACTGTCTTAACTGGCTCGTTGGTCTAGGGGTATGATTCTCGCTTTAAAGTTTAAACATGGCATCAGGCTGAGCGTTCAGGATGAACAATGGGCTCATAATAGAATCCTGGAACTGCTCAGTGATCATCAATGTATGTCTTTGTAACTCATCTTTACAACCATAACTAATTACTTTATTATAACTGCTTTGCAAATATACACCGATCAATAACATTAAAACCACCTGCCTAATAGTTAGTATTTTTGCATCATGCTGCCGAAACAGTTCTGAGCCTCGACGCCTGGACTTCACAAGACCTCAGGTGGTGTGCTGTGGTTTCTGGCACCAAGACGTTACCTGCAGATCCTTGAGGTATTCAGACCAGACCTCCTTCTTCCATTGATTTTAACATTTTACCAGCTCCCAGTACACCTCATTTAACTAATCAACTAATCACCAGCTTTTTCTAAGTGCAGTGGGAGTGATGGAGGAGCACAAACACTAAACTGCACAGATTTAAACAAAGGTGTTGCAGTTACACACTCCTTACCACTAGATGGCGCCAGAAAAGCATCGCAGGAATTAGACAAACTTCTGTGTTTAATGAGTTTCACTGTTTGTTTTAAATATTTTTTTTAACCCAGAGCTGACTTTCAAATAGTTTTAAAATAAACTTTATAGAATATTACATTATGATATTATTACATTTTAAGGTAAATCACTTGTGTACCATTTAAAGTGAAAACGTTTCCCTGTAATGTCTGATTTGTGTTCTGATTTTAACTTCATTGCGATTTAGGGGGAAAAAAACCATCCAGACGCACCGGACTTTTAATGGGAAACAGAGTCAGACAGATGAGCTGCAGTTCGTCATTTCTTACCACTAGATGGCGACATAAAAACATGACGTTTTACAGAAGCCCTTTGAACTTTTTTCATACGCTGTAAACATGCGGAATATTGTGAGTGACACCGCGCGCGCACGTACCAGCTGGCTCGTTGGTCTAGGGGTATGATTCTCGCTTTGGGTGCGAGAGGTCCCGGGTTCAAATCCCGGACGAGCCCAAGGTTTTCCTTCGTAATACTGATAGTCATATAAACTGTACTGTTTGTCTTGAAGTTGAATAAGTAGCAGGGCAGGGTGGAGGAGGAATGGGTGGAGAAGAGCAGCACAAGTTGCACAAGTCATATGGGTAAGGCTGAAATTGCACCAAGAGCATTAGTAATTACAGCACAAATTGGCCAGGTATTTAATATTATTGTTACTAACAGAGAAGAGTTGTATAATTTTATGGCCATAGGGAGAAAATCTCTCCTGTGGCTCTGTAGAAGACTTGGTGGTAATCTGTGTCTGGCTGAATCCAGTGGTGGGCTAAACACCTGGACTTTCTTACAAATTGCGGCGCACATTCCATTTACAATATTATAAACGCAGAGCTATAATTTATTTCATTTAGTTTTTTCAAAAGTATGTAAAATGGCTAATAAAAATGATAATAAAGTAAAATCAGTTGATGGTCGATTTCAAAATATACAGTGATGGAGAGAAAAAGGCCAAAGCTGTCGGGCGCCCAATTTAGAAAAAAGAGAAAAGAAGAAGAGGAGAAGCAGAAGATAAAGGTAATAAAGGTATGCAACAGCGTTCTCTCTGTTGGATTACTGTATCATGTCAGTGAAGTTCTAATGATGATTAGTGTGATAACGTTAGGTTTGTTAGCCGTCTTGCTAGTCTAGTCCTGCAGACGAGGAGCTGCAGAGCAATGCAATACACCAGGCACCACACTGCACTGTGAAGGGACCTCTGATTTGGAAATCAAGAACTTCCCTCCCGTGTAATCAAAAACCATGAGATCATCCTTGAGATCATCACTTTTATTCATGAAACGGATCTATCGGAGATCTACCCCAACTTGTGGACTGCTCTCAGGAGCGCACTTACCCTGCCAGTGACTGTGGCTCAAGCGGAGAGGAGCTTTTCAAAACTGAAGTCATATCTGAGATCAAGCATGTCTCAGGAACGGCTCACTGGCCTCGCTGTCATCAGTATCGATCACTCAGTAGGGGAGCAGATCACGTACGATGACATTATTGATGATTTTGCGTCAAGGAAGGCCAGAAAGGTCAGATTTTAGTTTCTGTTTTTTGTTGTTGTTTCAAGTTCAGTGTTATAATTATATTTTTCTGGAGTCTGGTGTGCTTTTTATATTATTTATTTATTTACACAATATTTAACTATATTTTATCAGTATTTTATTCTTAATAATTCTTTGTTCAATAATTCATTGTTCAAGATGGATCGTATTTTGGACAGAATCCTCCTTTTCGCTTCTACATCCCCAGCATCAAGCTCCATCCCTAACATTGGAATTGACTTCACTGAGTTTGAAAAAGAAGAGAAAAGAAAAAAAAACAAGTAAACAAAAAGGTCCGTAGAATGAATCTGTAAAGACATTTACATTTAGCAGCCTCTCATATCCAGAGCGAGAGACAGATGGGTTGCAGTTCGGAGTTTCTGACCACTAGATGGAGCCAAATAGTAACGATATTTTACAGCAGCCCCTAGAACATTTTACACATGTGGACGTGTCAATTCGTGATGGGAATCTCTGTCTCCTTTCTTAACTGGCTCGTTGGTCTAGGGGTATGATTCTCGCTTAGGGTGCGAGAGGTCCCGGGTTCAAATCCCGGACGAGCCCGAAGCTTTTTTTTTTCTTCCAAAAGTACATCATCAAATTAATCTAAAATTATAACATTGCATCAAGCCAAACATTCTGCAGTGCAGTTTGCAAATAAACGCATGTATGTACAATTTCCATGATTGAACACCATCAGCTCACATGTGGACATAGTCAGGGGCACCAAGTTTCTTGGTTTTCTCCTGGTCATAACAATAACTGGAACCACAACACCAGCCTCATTACCAAGGAAGTCCAGTAGCATCTCAACTTTCTGCAAAGGCTGAGAAAAGCTCAGCTTCTCTTATTTTTCTTTTGCCTGCTCCTAAAACCATGCAGTGGATTGCAGTTATAGCTCGTAAGATCACCAGGATTGCTCTTGCATAAATCACAGATACTTACATGCACATTACACACAAACACATTCTTCATGCGCCTGCAACCTGGAAAAAGATACAGAAGTGTTTGTCCAAACAAATGTAACAAACTTCTTAACAGGGTCTTCCCAGAAGCCATCACAAACCCCTAAGCAACCTCATTGTAACTGGCTGCATTTAGAGAGTAGCGTTAACCACCACCCTGAAACTGTGTTTATTATAAGAACTAGCTTTTTTCATATGAATAAAACAAAAATGTTACGGAAAAAAAAGATACAGCAAAATTCTGAAACACATTTAACCTCTAACAATCATCGTGTGAGGAGCAGTAAGTATAAATCTTCCGCCAAACTTCTTCCTGTCTGAAGGCATTGATAAGTTCAGTGTTATCAGAGATTATCGAAAGGAACCAGTGAAGAGAAACTGCAGTGAACATAACAGTTGTGCGTCTGGAAGGTAAGTGAAACGCGAGTTGCATTTCTCACCGCTAGATGCCGCCAGAAACACAACACATGGAACATAACGACTTCACTCTCCAGGATTCGTGTACACGTGGCAAACTGTAAAGAAATCCCTCAAAACCAAAACGTTCGCAACTGGCTCGTTGGTCTAGGGGTATGATTCTCGCTTAGGGTGCGAGAGGTCCCGGGTTCAAATCCCGGACGAGCCCAGACTTTTTCTGTAATTTAATGTGAAGCCAAAAATGAATCTGATTACCAGGTCATCACTCAATCCAGCTGTACCGAAGTGTGAGCTGATGTTCTCATGTGTACTTGGTTTCAGTCTGACTGTTTTGTATAATGAACGAAGGATCCTGACCACAAACTATTTCAGTCAGGTTTATACAGTATATCTATATTGTATTTTTAAAGCTTAATTCTTTATATTATATGAAATATAAGAGATTAGATTACTAAATGATAAATGTTATCTTCATAGGATTCAAAATACCAATCATTTTATCACTCTATTTATTCTGCACATCACTTTGTGCTTCTATTATTTTTAGTAGTAAAGCCACAAAGAACAATTAAATAACTTCCTCCCCTCCCCCCCAATTACAAAGACCATTACCTATAATTTCTTTTTTTTTTCCTATACGGCAAACATTTCTAAATGAAATTTATTAGAAACAAATAAACAGAACAAAGAACACCTTACATGGTTTGTCATTAAAAGGAGAAGAAAAAAAAAAAAACACACACACAATTTCATATGTACATATTTAAAACGACTTAAAGTTGTAATGCCGGAGCATGAGAGGTACACATCAGGACAGGAAGTAAGTTAAAAACTCTTAGCGACAGCCCACAAACGACTCGTTGTATTTCTCCATGGCTTTGAGGGAGCGCCGAGATTTCTGCTTGAAGATGGGCGAGCGCAGGAAACGTGTGTCTGTGAACTTGTCTCCACGACGCAGCTTACTGATAGAAAGAAATATTATAATTCAAGGAATGTGTTAGACGAACATAAAGAAATGTAAAGTAAAACTGTATATGTAAACAGTAAAAGAGGCGGGGCTTACGAGCTGATCGACGGTTCCTTATAGCTGACGATGCCAGTACATCGTCTCCTGCGACCGTGGCTGGAGTCTCGGCCCTGCAGTGGCGTCTGATAGACTGCGGGGGAGAGATTTGTCACGTCACTCAAAGTCAAGCCCAGACAGGAACGAACAACGAGACCACCTGCAGAAACACAATGTGCACGAAGGAGACAGAGAAGAGCCAGGTTATTGAAAAAGTGCAAATAAAAACAAACAAATGAAAACCCATAATACACCACCGGTTAGTTAGAGAAAGTCTGTGTGTGTGTGTGTGTGTGTGTATAGAGGTGAGGGGTGTCAGTGACAGAGGAGGTAAACAGAAGATTAATAAGAGTTGTTACCTTTCCTCCTCCTTGACTTATCCATCACCGCAGCTGTGCTGTTCTCCTGCTCTGATAATTGGTCTGGACAGCTTGTTAATTCAAATAAAGGACTGTCAATCATCATAGGCCCCACCTCTGGAGCAGGGTTATTGGGTGGAGGAGATGCCTCTTCCTTTCCAAATGCAGCAGCTAGAAAAAGAGGAAATGGCTCCATGTTAAACAATCCTAAACAAATCCAGCAAACTGCACGATGATAATGAGCAGACAGACAAAGACACACAGGTGAAGTCACCTTCAGCACTCTCCTGGACTTGAGTTGACGGGTTGCACTCTTCAGCAGTTGGAGATAACAATAACTCTGTGAACGGCATGTCAGCAGCAGGGGATCGTGGGAGATTTAGTACTGTGTGCGTCGACAGGGAGGCGTCTGTACCTCCTGCACGTGTTTTGATGTGTCCTGTAAAAGAAAAAACAGAATTAAATGTAACACGGACAGTCTTTGGCAAAGCACCGCAAGAACAAAGCTAAAGATCTTCCAACTTACCAGAAAACTCTGGACCTGCACGGTTCTGTTTTGGTGCAGAGTTCTCCTTCCCTCGCGTGTGAGCAGACCTTCTCCTGGTGCGGGCACGGCGCGGCGAAGGATCGCGAGTCCGTCTTAACTTCCTGTCTGGAACATACAGGCTGTCGTCTGCATCCTGCTCTACGTCTGAAGAGCTGGCATCCTCGTCTCCTGGAGCAGGAGGGGGCGGAGCAACAGGAGAGGGCATGATGACAGGAGAAGGAAGGGCTTCAGAGGCTTTACTTCCTCCTCGGAAAGGGGTGATGTGGACGGCCTCCTCGCAGTCGAAGTCGAACGTGTCGTTGCTGCCAAGGGAGGAGTTTAACCTGTCGCTGGGGGCGGGAGCAGATCCGCCTGCCGCCGCACGAGTCTTAGAGCGAGCACGTGGCTTCTACAGCGGGAATCAGGAGCAACAGTTATAGTGAATTTCTCAAGACCAGGGAATAGAAATGTTTTAAACTTTGACTTTAATTAGTTTTACCTCCCAGGGTTTCTTCAGCGGTGCGCGCTCTGCCTTGCGGCCTCGCTCTGGCTTGGTCGCCGCCTGCGCTGCTTTCCTCTTCGTCTGTCTGGACACACAGCGCTGCGGCGGTTCCGGGGTCGAATGCTGCACGGTCGAGAAGTCCGAAAGCTCGGAGTCCAGCGCCACTTTAGGAGCATCGACCGAATCTGACCGGAGTGACCTCCGACCCCTGGCCGTGGTCTTTTCAGCGATAGGTTCACGTCTAGCGACGTCCTGAACGACTCTATTGTGTTCAGTAACACCTGCTTCACGGTCAGGAGCAGGAAAGCCGGCCATGTCAGAGTTCTGAGGCTCCACCTCTTCCGTTACACAAGTATCCATAGAGGCAGGGCTAAACAGCGAGCTCCGCCTCCGCTCAGAGCGCTTCCGTCCACCTCGCAGACGCCGCAAACCGACAGTGGAGGGCAAAGAGGCCTCGCTATTACTGGAGCCTCCAAAAACCTCGTCTACGACAGGAACACAGCACAGGTTACAGACAGACACGATTCTGCTCATGCATATGGAACAACTTCAAGTGGGGATAAGGCTTACCTTCATCCTGCTGAGTGAAAGACACGGGAGGGCAGAGCTCCTTCTCCTGGGTCACAGCTTCAGTCTGTTCCTCACCCCTGATCACCATTGAAAACCACACACACATTATATAAAGGACAGAACATCTTAAAGCTTTAAATCCAAGTCCCTCTGAGAGCTGGCTAGACAGCCGGCTCTGTTGATTCAGTATTACCTGGGCCTGGTTTCCTGACGGAGGACTAACTTCTGCTCGTCTGCAGGAGATGCCTTATACACGGGACGGGAGAAATTATGAAGTAGAAATAAACAAAACAACAACAATGCAAATAAAACATTACATGTACATGATGAGAAAATATAAATCAGAAAACATCTACGCAGTAGGAAGATGCTTTTTGTATTTCTTTTATTAGAAAAAAACAAAACTGGGATTTAATATTACACTCGACCCCTGCATGTTCAGAGTTCTCAAATTTTTCCTAGGAGTCTAACTAATATTGTCAGCGGAAACTGCAAATATTCTCTGCTATTTTTTAATGCCTTTTTTGTAGCAATATATAATTTTCCATGCGTTTTAACCCTAAATTATTAAGGACAATATAATTTTGTAGCATAAATATTAATGTAAATTCAACTACATTTCCATATAAAATATAATACTGTATAATTTTTGTGTGTGGTAGAGAGAACACAAAGCTGCTGTAGGGGAAACACGTCTTGAGATGGTGAATTATTACTGTACTTACACTACAGTACCAAAGGAAATGTCAGCACATACCAAAGAATATGCACTTGCATGAATTACGGTACATATACAGCAGGGGCAACATCGGGGTTTTACATTCTAGCACTGCGGGAGACACAGCAGTACAGTACTCAACAGTACATGGTTTTATCTGGTTTTTGGGTAACATATTAAGCCAAGCTTGAAATGAAGGTGTTTTGGGGTCATACTTGGAGTTTAGACTATAAAAATAGGCATTTATTGACTACATCCAAAATTGACTGACTAAGCATTTATTGACTAACTCACCTGTGGAGTTCTGGTCCCGCCCCCTTCAGTCAGGGCCCTCTTCATCATCAGCAGGTGGAAGATGAGCGCCTGTCGTTCTCTCTTCAGCTGCAGAATGACTCCCTGCGCTTGCCGTACCTTCTCCCTCTCGGCCTGCAGGGCCAGGGCCAGCGCCTTGTTATTCACCTGCACACTCTTCAGCACGAACGGCTGCACCGAGGCTGCACATGCACAAACACACAGCCGGGGGCATGAGATCACCTGCTGCTCTGCAATCTCACAGCGTTCAAGCATCGGCATACCGAGTACACGAATAATCCACAGTTATTTGTGGGGTTTTTTTCTCTTAACTTAAGAGATTTCTACATTAACCAAAATACAATGTTGATAGCGGTGCAGTGGGATTTACATGCCAATCAACTAAAACAAGCTACAAGCTTACCCACCACAGATTAGCATGAGAAAGACAAGACAGAGAAACATTCTCATGAATCAGAATGGTCTCCTGAACCTGAGAGGAACCCTGAGGAGCAGCACCAGAGAGAGGAGTCACGCAACTCATCACACACTGAACCGTTCTACAGAAACACATTTCACAGGGAAGCTTTTCTGGATTATTAGAACTTAAGCCCCATTTACACTGCAGTTCTCGATGCCCAATTCTGATTTTTCTGACCGTCTGTTTACACGTTCTTTCAACTATGACCCATATCTGATTCACATGTTTACACTTGCCATACCGTCTGAAACATCACGCATACTTAAAGGGAGGTTCTTGCACTACACACTAGCCAAGTTGGACGAAGGCGAAATATAAATAATATATATATGCAAAGTTTGCGAAACGGAGAAGGAGGAAAAGGGCCATCATTCCAGCCTGCGCATATGCTTCATTTATTGTGTCCTCAACCATTCAGAGGAATGTCTGGGTGCGAGACGTGTCGGGGTCGCTCTGTGGTGGCTTGCAACAGGTGTGGGCTACCGCACACTGGCGCATCTGTTTGGGATGAGCATCGCCTACGTGCCTGATTACGTCATTAAACCACAAAGAAGTCGCAGAACTGAATGCCTCAGAAAATCCCATCTGTCTGTTTACACGACAATCACATTAGCACATATCTGATTTATATCCGCATATGAAGGAGGCCTGAAACCGATCTCGAAATATCGAAATGCATGCGGTTTTTTCCCCCTGTTTACACGGACATAGAAAATATCCGATATGTGTCACATATGAGCAAAAAATCAGAATTGGGTCACATTTAACTGACAGTGTAAACGTAGCTTTAGTTACCCGTGCTCTTCAGTTTGGAGAGTCCACGACTCGCAGCAGACGCGCTCGCCAGACGCTTGTTCCTCTTCTCCTTCATTTTCTCCTTAATGTCGTCCAGACTCTGCTGGAACGACTTCTTCTGCACCACGCGCTCACGAACCATGGCTCACTGGGCTGTCCGGGAGGGATGGATAAAACACACACACACACACACACGTATTATTCCAGTGTTGCAGAGTTTACTCCCCCCTCACCTGGGTTCATCACTTAATCAAGAGAAGAAGAAAAAAAAACGATGTTTAATAAAACATCAATTAATAAATGCATATAACCAATATTAATATTTAAGTACAACACATTTTTTTGTTTTGTTTTAAGGACTATTAGCTTCTGGCTATTAATGATTAAAAGTTCACCCCAGTCCTGATTAACAGCAGGGTCGAGTCCAAACTTTACCCAAAAATCTAATGACTTTATCTCAGATTGTAAAAAAGTTCATCATTTGAAATATTTTGCAAGCAACAGAGGTTTCCGTCACAGTTTTCTGTACATTAAACTCTTTTAAAATCCTTTTATTCAGTAATCATTTTTAGGTCTCGAACGAAGAACTACACTTTTAAATTAATCTGGTATTTTAAAATATCGGTTATAAATATTTTATTATTTCGAGCTTCATTTGCATAAACAACTGTAGAGCGCGCGCGTGTTTAATACGATCACTTTAAATTACACACAAAACTACGTCACTAGTGGAGTTCAGCGCTGTTTGTTCTCTTTTCAAAATACCACACAGGCTTTATTCACACTCGCTGAGAGAAGACTCCGTAATTTACACCACTGTAAAGTGAAGTTTAGATTTTCCTGATGATAAATGAGGTAAAACTCGGAGCGACTCTACTGACTGACTGACTGACTGAACTCTGAGGCGATGCTAATGGCGGATGGAGGCGCGACAGAGCTACATGCTAACTTACACTTTCTCTCCCGATTTGCACAAAAAGACAAACTGCCTACCCGCTCAGAACACTTATCGTTTTAATACTTTTGGGTTTAAATTACTTCATATTGGTGACTTATTTTATTACTCGGGCACAAAACAAACACTCACCGTGAACACAAATAGACTAGCTTCACTTCCGGTGCGCTGTTGTTCTCGCGACGGACGTTGACGTTCGAACTGCGCGCTGCGAGATTTCTGATTGGTCTTACGTCATCTCCGCGTAGAGGTTGCAGCTCTATGGCGCCCTCTCGTGGCTAGTACTATATGATCTTTTTTTTCTACTTCTGGTTTCTTAATAATGATAATAATAATAATAATAATAATAATAAATTACTACACATAGTAATTTAGTACTGTATCTACAATAAACAAAGAAGGGCATGTCTTGAAAATAAATCAACCATCTCATGATATGTTAGATTTAATTTATGGATAAATCTAAGATAGATAGATAGATAGATAGATAGATAGATAAGGCGGCACGTTGGTGTAGTGGTTAGCACTGTCGCCTGGCACCTCCAGGGTCTGGGTGAGGCTCGATTCCCGTCTCTGTGTGCATGGAGTTTGCATGTTCTCCCCCTGCTTGGTGGGTTTCCTCCGCGTTCTCCGGTTTCCTCCCACAGTCCAAAGACATGTAGGTTAGGCGAATTGGCGTTCCAAATTGCCCGTAGTGTGTGAGTGTGTGCCCTGCAATGGATTGGCACCCTGTCAAGTGTGTATCCTGCCTCATGCCCATAGGATAGGCTCCAGGCTCCCCGTGACCCTGAATACAGGATTAAGCAGTAATGACGGTGAGTGAGTGAATGAGTGAGAGAGAGAAAGAGAGATAGATACTTTTTGATCTCTAAGGAAATGTAAGGATTATTATTATTATTATTATTATTATTATTATTATTATTATTATTATATTAAAATAATATAAAAAGTATAAATCAGGAACATCTTTGTTTTACAAATAGTGTATTTTGTATTGTATAATTAATTAATTGTGCAGTTGAAAAGACACTATTTGTATTACAACACAATATGAATCAATTAATAATTAAATTAATGTAATACATTTTTAAAATTATTAATCATTGAGTAATACAGTGAGCAAATTACATAAAGACCAGTGAACTCAGTTTGGCAGGAATAGATGTTGCATTACAGTTACAGTGAATTAAAATATAAATGTAATTGTAATCTGTGTTTTCTGTATTAACATATATTTGTTCAATTTATGCTGCAATTAAGGAATTAATGTTTTTCTATGTATCTTTGTATTTTATTGTAATTTACAGATTTTTCGATTGTGTATTCTCTGTCACGCTGCTGCTGCTGCGGATGATGATGATGATGAGGATGATGATGACTGGGAGAATGATTTTTAGCATTACCAGTAGTAGTATAATTATACAGATTAGATGAGATTCGATGCGTGTGTTGTTGTGAGATTCCAGCCATACATGTGTTATTCTTCCCTTCACAGTTCAGCCCTTTTCACTCATCTGCGTCCTACAATTCACTTTTGATCCATGAGTGTGAACAAAACAGCTAACGATCACACAGGTCTCGTACACACCATGGGAGAGGAAAGTTTTTCATCAACCTGAAACTAAACTCAGAACATTTAATGGCGTAATAGTCTTATTGTTGTATGGTGTATATTTTGTACTCTGCCAGTAAAACTGACAGTTGAAAGGTTAATCAGTAATGTATGGCCTTTAAATCTGTTTTATTAGGAAGCTGAATTGTCTGCGCCGTGTATTTATGGGTTAAAGTTAACACAAGCTTCCTGATTGTTCCAGGAACAAATGTACAATATAGTAATAAAAAATAATAAAATAAAGATAACATTCCATGTTTGTACTTTAAATAAAGTTTAAGTATGCAGGTGACATCTAACCATTCTAGATAAAGCGCCCTTTATTAATCCCAAAAGGAAACTGTATTGTTAAAGCAGCCAGGTCAAAGATCATTCAACAAGATAAATCAACAAGATGCA
This sequence comes from Clarias magur, assembly GCA_013621035.1. Lineage (NCBI taxonomy): Eukaryota > Metazoa > Chordata > Actinopteri > Siluriformes > Clariidae > Clarias > Clarias magur. The sequence goes on along the minus strand of QNUK01000545.1, from coordinate 230,724 downwards.
GAAGAGTATAGAAGGCTAGCTTACAAAATTGAAATAACCACGAGAAAATGTACAAAATCATGAAAACCCGACACTGTTTGCACGTTTACACTTTACAATCTGTCTTGCGCCTCACAAATGCCTTCAAACTCAGAACTACTGATTGTTCATATAAATTTAAAGGTATATTTGCATCTTATTTATGATGGCCAATGGGATATGCTTGTATTGACATATTAACAGAATTCACTGTTTACATTCACTCAGATGTTTATAAGATATATTCACACGCTTTATTCACATCTATTTATTACAAGCTGTTACCGTCATACTGTTGCATATCGCACGCACTGCAGATTTTTTATTGATATATTTTTTACAGAAACTTTCCATATGGCAATGACAATGTAAACACATGATGAGAGAAAAGAGAAACAATACTTTGATTCCTCTGTATGTCTGTACATATGGTGGCCTTGACAAATAAACCCTGAACCTTGGAAGAAAAAAAAAGGTTACAATTAACAAATAACATTATCCATTAAACATGTTGCAAAATAATATGAATAAACAGTTTTTGTGTAAATTCAATTCAATTTTATTTCTATAGCGCTTTGAACAATTGACATTGTCACAAATCATCTTTACACAATCAAAAGAAGTAAATGATGATTGATGATCGTATATGCAGACGAGAAGTTAAGTTACTGTACACCAGCAAGTTGCAAAAGAAAAAATATGAAGGAGAGAATAAAAGCACACGATCATATCAGTGCAATCAGGTGGAAAATCGAAGAGACTGCTGTTTAAGGTGCATTGATGAGATTGTAACAGATTCACAGTACAGTAAGTAGTGTCTTGCTCTGCTGTTTAGCCAGTAGGTTGTGGAGGGGATGTGAGATGTTCTCCATGATGGTTAACATCCTTCTCTCCACCACCAACTCCAAGCACTGCAGGGGAAGCCCCAGTATTGAGCTAGCCTTCTTGATTAGACATGCTAATGTCACCGCTTCTGATGCTGCTGCCCGAGCAGACAGCCACGGAGAGAATATCATCGCACTTTCAACAATAAACTGATAAACGATCTGTGACATTTTGTCACAGTTAAACATGATTTTCACAGAGCTGCCTGGTTGATCTAGATGAGAACGAGCTTGATGAAGAAGGTAAATAATGACATCATGCATTCCAACCTGAGGGCAGGATGGCAAACTGCACTGGGTCCAGGAAAGTGCTACCTTGAGGTCTGAGATCCATCTTCTCCAAAACCGTCATTACAGGACCTGCAGCCTTGTTTTCCTTTTCTTTCAGTCTCTTCATTATAACTAGGCAGGTATAAATCAGTAAATATATTTGCTTGCTTGTTTGTAGTTCACAAATTAATAAAAAAAATACCCCCCTCTGATTGGTCAGAAGGTATTGATTAATTCTCTAGTACATCGGCTCTGAGAGTAGCGCAGGTTTATTAATGGGCTCACACTGATACAGTAACGACTCATTGACAGGGACGTGTACAGCGTTAAAAATAACCTGGAATGGTTTATGAGACGTTTCTCTAATGTTTGTCTAAGGAGTCTTCCGTGTCACTGCTTTAGTCCAGTCAGATGGTTAAGATTTATGACCTGTTTATGGTTTCTCCCTAAGCACACAGTGTCAGAGTCAAGCTGTGTGTTCGTGTTTTGGTAAAGTTGAGAGAGAGAGAGAGAGAGAGAGAGAGAGAGAGAGAGAGGCTGGTGAGGAAATAAGAGTGTATAGCTACTACAGCGTGAGTGAGTTCCACAAACATTATGATAATTGCAGTAAAATATGTTGTCTGTGTGTTATAAAGGAAAATCAATCCACTTCAGGATAATAACAGTATTTAATGTTAATGAGCCGAACACTGACGCTTGCCCCTGCCGCCTCTGCACCCACTTAATGAGTCAGCTGTCTTGTCAACACGTCCTACATGTAGAGATCAGCGAAACCTGCACACAAACTGAGCAAAATGTACAAATTTCCACTAAGATCCTGTGCACGACAATGTGACAATAGGGGAATACTGGAAAGATGAGTGAAAAAGGAACAAGGTCAGCATCTCAGCGTTTCCCAGGAGGTCAGAGCATGTGAGCAGGTACACGGAGCGCAGCATCACATCACCCTGCACCGTTTCTGTACTCGGTAGAGCAATAAAAAATAGAGAAGCATTACTGACACCTCGGTACAACACTTAAACTGAAATCTACACATAATAATAACAACAACAACAACAACAAACAATAATAATATAATAATAATAATAATAATAATAATAATAATAATAATAATACAATATAATAAATAAATAAATAAATAAATAAATAACATAATAATACTACTACTACTAATAATAAATAACATAATAATAATAATACATAATAATAATAATAATAAATATAATAATAATAATAATAATAATAATAATAATAATAAATAAATATAATAATAATAATAATAATAATAATAATAATAATAATAATAAATAACATAATAATAATAATAATAATAATAATAATAATAATAATAATAAAAATAATAATAAATAACATAATAATAATAATAATAATAATAATAATAATAATAATACAGCCCCTAAAGAGAGAGAAGTTTGTCTAGATAATAAATTATATTAATTACAAATTTTTAAACAAAAGTAGTATTTTACATAAACTCCTTTGATGGTCCTGTTTTAAAATCTGTTTAGGCAGAAAGTTATACATTCGTTTTTCTCCTGATCAAGTCGGAGGTGATGGTGGAGAGGAACCACCCCTGTGATGCACATGAGGAAGAAACCTCAAGAGGAACCCAAATGAAAAGAGAACCTGTCCTCATCTGGGATTGTGCAATTAGTTTGTAATTCATCTCTCGTCTGTAACTAAGTGTTAAAATGAAAAATAAATAAATAAATAAATAAATACATAATTGTGTTAAAGGAAACTTGAGTTTTATCTTGATTAGTAGTAAGTGCAGTTTTTACTTTAGCCACAAACGTAACATATAACATGGAGCAAAACATGTCTTATAAATCTGACCATCATGTGCAGGATGAAAAACAAAACCGAAATAATCACAAGAAGTGCTCTGGGCTTTTTGCCTTTCGAGTGTCGATTTTTGTGTGTTCTCTGTAGGCCTGACCTCAGTTGTGATGAAGTGCTTTGAAAGGCTGGTCAGAGACGTCATCACCTCCTCACGACCTGTAATTCCGTCCAAATCGATCACGGTTGATGCTACATTGTTTCGATTAACTGTGTCCTGAACTGTATATGGTTGGAATGACAATAAAAGCCAAGTATTGCATATGACTACACATGACAAGTTTGCTGGTGACACTGTTGTGGTGGGCCTGATCACTGACAACAATGAGAAGGCCTACCTGAAGAACTGGTGGCAGAGGAACAACCTTCTGCTGAACGTCAGCAAGACAAAGGCATTAATAATGGACTTCAGTACAAGGCAGGAGAGGAACTACAAGACCTCCGTCATCAATGAGAGCCCAGTGGAGAGCGTGCACAGCTTCAGTACCTCGGTGTTCACATCACACAGGACCTGCCATGGTCCTGTCACATCAACCCTCTGATGAAAAAGGCCCGGCAGCGTCTCTACCACCTCAGACGCTTGAGAGACTTTGGACTGCCCTCTAAGGTGCTTAGGAACTTTTACTCCTACACCAGTGAGAGCATCTTGACCTGGTTCGGGAACAGCACCATGCAGGACAGACGAGCTCTACAGAGGCTGGTGCGATCAGCTGAGCGCATCATCCACACCGAGCTCCCTGACCTGCACTCAATCTACAGCAAGCGGTGCTGGACCGAGATCAGGAAGATCATGAAAGACCTCAGCCACCCCAGCAATGGACTGTTCTCTCTGCTGTGGTCTGGAAAGCGATTCTGCTCCCTGAAGACCAACACAGAGAGACTGAGGAGGAGCTTCTTCCCTCAACCAGGACACCTGGTCCGAACAAAACTTTAGTCCAAGGATTTCCTTTTTCCTTTACACACACACACACACACACACACACACACACACACACACACACACACACACACACACACACACACACACATTCCAGTTTACACATCAGGGTCATGGTGGAGCACATTACTCGCTACAGTTGCTCTTGTTTGCACACGACTCATTCACACATAAAATAAGGACTAACTTGCACTTTGGAGCACAAACATACCCACCGCGGCTGACACACACACATCATTTCATTGCATACATTCATGCTTCAATCATTGTGCTGCTGTCATACCCACATTCCATATCGTTACCCTTCTATATCTCGATATTTTTCTCCGCTGTAATTTATACATGATTTAAATATTTTTATTTATATATTTCTAATTTAATTCTATTTTATTTTGTAACCTTTATAAATGTATACATTCCAGCCAAAAAATGTATATTTTATTATTATATTTTAATTGTAGTGAAATTTCACTGCATATTATACTGTTTATGGTTGAGTACGTGAGCAATAAGATTTGAATTTTAATCTGAGTATTAAGCTTGAGGAGAAAAGCAAAAACCTCATACTGTACACAACATCTATCAAAATATGATATGAACCCGATGGAAAAGAGTCTCAAACCCTTGGGTGTAACTGTGTGTTTAATTATTTATTTAACTTTTATATTAAGAGAAAAACTGTCCTGTCTTATAGTCTGCATAATCACTTGATCATTACCTGCCAACCAATCAGAATTCAGCACTTAACAGCGCTGTGGTGTAGATAAGCTGTGGAATGAATAACTGGAAAAGTAGTGAATATATATTTAAAACACTGTGTATGTATATGAAACTCAATACATTATATTCTGTATTAATTGTGACAAAAAACATCGAGTAGAAAACAAAAGTTTGTGCCCCCCTAATAACAACATAATGAGAAAAAAAAAAAACCAACAACATCAAACATCCATTATATTTTTCTGTATTTTTAAAAATGATTTTTTAAACCTTTGTTTCCCGTTTCAATGTCTAAAACGCAGCACTAACACTGCTGCTTTGCGTGGGATTTGATAATAGAGTATAAGATTGTGTATCTCTCTATAAAATATCTCATCTGTGTCATGTGATACGCAAATTTCTTCTTATCACGCAGCCGTAACACAGTGTGACGTAAGTGTTGAGGAATGTTAATGGCCCTGTTTATCACTCTGACATGCTGGAGTTTGTTAGATCGGCTCCTGTTGCGCGTCATTTAAAGTTTATTACTCATAAAGGAAGGAGGAGAGGAATATGTACACAGGTGGAGCTCTCTGTTACAGAAACCCAGCAGTGCACAGCGTCATGAGCTTTTAGAGATACCAAGGTAAAAAAAAAAACACCCCACCAGAGGAAAAAACATCCGATTTTCCTTGTTCTACAAGTGTGTTTTTTAACATCATTGACGGTCAAAAAGTGAATTTTAAACTAACAGTAAACTGATCTCATGTTAATTTGAGCCTGTAGGGTTGACGCTAAGAACAGAGTCTTAAGAACGTATACGCTTACTGTGTGTGAATGTGATCAGCTTTGGTTCATGTCGAACATCACAGGATCAGAAGGCTGATCTTATCTTCACCTCCTTCACCTCCTCCTTTTCTCCTCTCAGCCTCATCATCCTGTCCCGTATCTCATCCCATCCCAGAGCTCGGCTTTTTTCAATTCAATTCAATTTGATTTATATAGCGCTTTTAGCAAAAGGCGTTGTCTCAAAGCAGCTTCAGAAAATTAAAAGAAAATTATGAAATGTGTTTGAGCAAGAAAAATGTGTATAGATCAGAATGATCAGATCGTCCCTGATAAGCAAGCCAAGGGCGACGTCAATGGTTCTGAGGAAAAATCTCAACAGGGAACCCATCCTCATCTGGGTGATAACAGATAGCAGGATTTTTATGCTGACATATTGTGTGTTAGGAGGCTGGAAGTTCAATATAACAGGAGATGTGTTTAAGTCATCATGAAGTCCAGTTCGGCACAGGGACGAGTCAGCAGGTGCAGAGGGCAGATGGGGTCTGGATCACTGGGAGCTCAGGAGCAGCATGTGGAGGTCCAGACCATCATGAAGCAGAATGCAGCTGGAGATGGACCTTCTCAGGTTCCTCAGGATCCTCGCAGGATTGGCCTCGGTCTACTGGAGCTGGAACAATCTCCAGATGTCTCGGGATGGGTAGAGAAATAAAGATCAGGTGGGAAAAAAAATGAGCATAGCTGCCATTCATGGTATTAGCAGCACTAGATGAGAGTGTGCATTTAGATGTATTCCATGGAGTATGAGGTTATGGGATGAATTACGTGTATGCCAGGTTTAAGAGACGCGTCTTGAGTCTACTTTTAAACTGGTAGACTGTATCTGAGCCCTGAACACTGTCAGGAAGGATCTTCCAAAGCTTAGAGATAAATATGAAAACGCTCGACCGCCCCCCCCCCCCCCCCCCCCCCCCCCCCCCCCCCGCCCTCCTTTTTTAAAATAGATTTTGATATTCCAGAAATCCAGAGTTTTGTGATCTTAAGGAGTGTGATGGATTGTAACGTGTCAAAAGACTGAATAGGTACATGGGAGCGAAACCATTTAGAGTCTTGTACATAAGTAATACTAGTCTGTAATCAATTTTAAAGTTATATACTAGTTTGTAATCAATCAAAACTAATACTAGTTTGTAATCAATTTTAAATGCAGATTTTTTTGCATTATTGTTCCTGTCCACGAAATAAAGAAAGAATTGTTATTGAAATGTAACCGTGACAGGCATCTGCTAGGATGATCGTCAAAAGAAAATAAAAGTCAGGCAGGTGGACTTCAATGTAAATGACATTGGCAGAAACTGAATTAATAGGAAATCATTTCTACTTTCGAAGAAATCTTTCCGGTCTGACTTTGAGCGGATGTTATCTGGCTAGTTAATTCACAGAATTGAAACTAAACTAACGAGCTGACACCATGAAGGTCAGTCACTGTTTACTGTAGTTCGCTGCACAGGAAACATTAAAGTCTGATTCCGCAGGCTGTCTGGTTAGAGCATGTAACCAGTAAACACACAACATTCAGACATCACATGTAGTTAAGTACAGAGTTAGACAACATTTAACAATCGCAGTGATCAGTGAAAGTCAGTGTTGTAAATGATCTTTCCAGCACCAAAGCAGAGTTATTTTTATGCAAGTTTATTCTTTCATATATTTATATAATTATATATTTCTGAAATGGACCTCAGTGACCTCAGTGGCAGCTACAACCATGTGCAGTTTCCCTTTAACCACGAATGAGTGCTGTGTTTACATTAGTGTGTTAGTTTGCATCCAGAAGAAACTACTGATTTTTCAGTAATCATATTATTCTTTCCTTTTTATTTTACCCTGAAAAATAAAATACATCGAATCCAAACCTTTTTATTAAAACATTTATAAATGATGCAACTAGAGGGTAGCACTGTCGCCTCGCACCTCCGGGGTCGAGGGTTCGACTACTGCTTCAGGTCTGTGTGCAGGGAGTTTGCATGTGCTTGATGGGTTTCCTCTGCACACTCTGGTTTCCTTCCACAGTACAAAGGCATGCAGATTAGGTTAATCTGTGTTTCCAGGTGTATTCCGAATCAGAGGTAAGCAGGAGGTGTACTGCGCCTCTCCTGGAATAGGCTCCAGGCCTCCCGTGACCCTGTGTACAGGTTAAAGAGGTTTAGATGATGAGTGAGTGAGTGAGACAAATCATGTCCAGAGGATGGCCATCTTAGACAACCAGCAGTGCAGTTCGGTTGCACTCGGCCCTTCCATGTCCCACACACTCTATGTACATTCGACAGCAAAATTCTATGTTGAGAAATCAAATCACATTCCTCTTATATAATGTGACATACTGTATTTATAAGTTATTATGATTTTTTATTTATGATTATATCTGGTCAAGGAGAGGAGCTAAAGCTCAAGCTAAAGCATGATACTACTTCTTAATAGTCCAAATGTTGATCCGCCTGCCTGCCTGTCAGTAACACATGGAGAAAGAGACGGCATTTTGAAGGATGATCATAGAAATCAATCATTTGGTATCGCGCCACCATTAGCTGTAATGCTGCAAACAAACTAACCAGGAATATGATGTAACACCATACAGAGAAACCAGCAAGCATAAGCTCCTCTGTCCTGAGCACTGGGAAACGTTACAAATCACCCTGAGTGTTACAGAATGTGCTGACACTAGAGACTCCTTCCATAAATGATAAATCAACATATCTTTCGACATACATTTTTCTTTCATAAATAACAACAACAACAACAACAACAAAAGAATCACTAATCAGTCTCATCCAGTCTTTGATTATATGCGTCACATTCACTATCCACATCTCTATGAACGAGCTGTTACCATAGTAACCACAACATGTTAGAACAAGTGCATTAATGTGTCATACAAATCTAAGCCACACCTTCTGACCAAGCAGATTCGGGAGGTCCACCACATCTGGCGCAGTTCTTATCCTTGGAGCTCCGAGTCATTATACTACACGGCAGCTGGAACCAGATGTTTATGTTGTTTTTAATGAGTGAGATAGAAATCATCCTGAGAGATAGTTTGACCGGTGAATGCACCGCTACACGATGGCCGACATGTGACCGGCGAGATAAGTGAGGTGATAGTTCATCACTCGTCCAGACTACACAAGCGTAGCGATTGTTCGAGACAATCATCTGAGCCATCAGTCAGACGCGACAGCATTTCCTGTCCCGTGCTGCTAGCACTTCCTGTGGTGAGAGTTAATGTGAATTCACCCTGAACTTCACCTCAGATTAGGAGTTAATACTTAAAGCAGTGAACTACAATAATCTTCTGTAACGAATATAATGAATTATTTATATAATGTTTCAGATAGTTTTAAGCTTAGAACTGTACATTTGTCTCCATTTATGATGCACCAAACACCCGGTCCCTCACCCTCCTCCCTGTAATCTCCCTCACTGAGTTTTGTAACACAAAGCAAAGAATGTGAAACTGCAAATAAGCTTAAACCTGCTGTATATACAAATATATAACACATGAATGAGGTTTTACTACAAAAATGAGAACCTGTTTGAAGTAACTAAGCTGACAAGCACACTAGCATATTAATAAATATACTGTCTGAGCTGCTGTCACAGAAAATGAATCAACACCTTCTGTTCAATTTCTTTTTACACCTGAACAGGCCACGCCCACCCAAGACATTTTACAAACTGCTCCTTTGCTGGTATGATCATTAATCAGCTCCAACCTGTAAGGGACACTGTACTGTTAATGGATCCATCATGTCGACCACCACAAGCGCTGGTTTAAAAGTGACAACACAACTCATCTCAACCCGCAGCGCTCCATTTATGGACTTGTACAAGAATCTTGCCATCGAGTGGGCGTCGGACCAACACCAAAATGGAAAAAAAAAACAACCTTTTTTCCCCCAATTTTGTATAGATAAAACTATAGATTTCTGCTATAGACTATTATTTTACTTCTACCTTTATAGAATTCTTTATAGATTTAATTTCTTGTATTATATGTCTTTTTTGTGTTTTTATTTTTTTGTTGGTTTTATCAGAATTTTACATCTTTAAAATCCCAAGTACAATCTGCCAGTGTTCCTAAGCACTGATTATGTTGGGTGCCCAAACTTTTGCACAGTGCCACAATAATGTAATGCTAATGAAAATATTGTGCATTTTTTCCATTTCCAAGAGAGACTGTGTTAACCTTTTTTCAATTAAAAAATCACCAAAATCTGTTATTAAGGGGTGCCTAAACTTTTGCACAAGACTGTAAATAGGTTTTAGCCTAGACGTAAACACTGAGACTATGTCTAAGTCCTGAACATGTTAGAACGAGTGCATTAATGTGTCTTTTTTGTATTTGTTTATTTTGTTGGTTTTATCAGAGTTTTACATTTTTACTTTAAATTAAACAGGAAAACTGTTATGTCTTTACATTTTTACAGTTTGTTTGTATATTGCTAGATGATGCATTTTTTTTCCTTTTGTGTATATATTTATTTTAACCTTTTATTTTACTTAAACTGTTTTTCTTTTTCTATTTTATTTCTATTTTTACTTTGTCCTTTTATTTAAATGTGATTTATCCTATTTATTAGTATTATTTTACAAATTATTATTATTATTATTATTATTATTATTATTACAAGAATTGTTTTAAATACAGTTTTTCCACTTTACTAGAGGTGTTTATTTTATATTCATTTCTTTCTATTTTTTAATGAATGATTTTATGGAATTTATTTCCATCTTTCCTATTGACAAACTGTTCTTCTCTACAGCTCCTCTAGAACTATATATATTTCTCTAGTTATTTTTTTGGTTTCGATTATCTTTAGCACCACAATCTAGTCCATCTAAAGACGTGAAGACTCAGCACAAAATGTGAAAACACTGTTCAAGCCTGAAATATTTCTCACATACTGTGATGCTTTCACACCTTTCTTCCGTTTGCTGACTCCGTCATTCAGCTCAGCACACAGGTGAGGGGGAAATGGGTGGCGCGCTATAATATAAGTGAGTGTTGACCATTAATGTTGCACATACCCACGGCAATCAGACCCTGAGATCACATACACACACGTCCACACAGCCGCGTCTGACACGATGAAGCCCGTCTCGGCCATCTCCAGCATGAAGCTCCTGCTCGCTGTACTGTGTGTAGCAGCGATCATTCGAACTTCATCATCTCAGGTGGGTTCCAACTTCTTCACTCCCCAGCTGTAAGAGTGAGAAACTTGTAGTGTAGGTGATATGTAGAGATCTTTAGTCTTACTGTACATCAATATACAGTTATGTAGGTTGTTCAGGATCACTGAGACGTTTCATCTGATTTTCTGAGGAGGAAAGGAAAATTAGGACGAGGGACAATACAATATGCAACTTCTATTCAAAGTAGGTGGCAATTTGCATGAGCAACATTAATAAAAATATGAGCTTAAAGCATTGTTTAAAAAAAAACATGGCTTGGTTTAAGGCTAGCTTGTGTATTTTTCAGAGTAAGGTTTAAAACTTCACAGATAGCACTATAGCAGTTGGCAGGTTACATTTTATGTTATTGTTTCAGAATAATACCGTTGGAGTAAAACAAATACAGTATCTTGAAATATTGACTACAATTATGACATAGGGAACTATTCCAGAGTAATCATGAGCGTTACATTGTCACATATTAAATACTTTGATGTGAAATAAGAATATTAAATCATGAATTGTGCTTCTTTTTCCTCTCTGTTCTTTTCAGTCCTCCACCACTGAAGAGCCCGAGACTACGACTGGACAAAACAGCACCAACTCAACAAGCGCAATGCCAACGAGCAGAGTGACAGTCACCAGCGTCCCGAGCAGCACCATGATCCTCAAAAAAATCTCAAGAGACTCGAGCTCAGAAGAGGCTTCAGACCATGAAGAAAACCAAGAGGGAAGAGATGAGAAGAAAAACAAATCGAAGACTGACAGGAAATGAAAAAGAATTTAAATCATATAAATCCTGCATTTTAATGTGTTTCTCTGTACTATAATGAAGAGGAAATAAACAGGATTTGAAATGATCAAATGATGATTTTAAACAAAAAAAATAAATATCCAGATATTAATGCTGTTAATTATACATTTTATTTATTTATTTCTCTATCTTTTTAAAAAATTTCTCTCTGATGTTCTCCCTAATTTAGTCATTTCCAGCCCAACCCCCCCAATCACTCCCACATTAAAGCTACTAGCACCCAGTCGGGGGGGCTGAAGACGATCGCGTGATTCCTCCGAACCACGTGACGCGAGCCGACCACATCTTTTCGAACTGCTTGCGGAGTCACACACTCGGAGGACGGCGCTATCCGCTCCGTCCTCTTGCTTGAGCTCACAGACGCCCCTGATTGGCTGTAGAGCCGCGATTAATGTGGGAGCACTAAGTACAACAATAAGTTCATCATTATGCACAATGAGCACACTGAAGCACAGATTCCCAGAAATCCTAAAAATAATCATGGACTTCATTGTTCTGTGAAAAGTTCTTGTGATCATATCTTGTCTATTTCTTTATGACTAAATAAAGTTATTCCAAAACTCAATCTTAAGCTAAAACCTGCATCTTTTTATTTTATATACATTTCTCTATATTTGAAAATCAAGCGCTGAACAATTTACATGTACACAATAAATAAAATAATTATTCAATTTTCAGTTAAATGAAATTTTTACAGCACTTTTAACAATAGTCATTAACAATAGTGAGAGAGAGAGAGGAGAAAAGAAGAGAGATAACAGTTAGATACACTTGCGGACACTCAACAGTCATGTGCTCCTCTAAGCAGCTGTATAAGACTGTGAAAAGTTATTGATGCCCACAATGCAGGAGAAGCTACAAGAAGATATAAAAAGTCTTGTCAGCTTGCAGCTTCCACAGTGAGAAATGTCATTAAGAGAAGGCAGTTCTGTGGAGGTCAAGATGGGATCCGGAAGACCAAGAAAACTCTGGGAGAGAACTGCTTGTACTGTGTGCTGGTCAGAATCAGACAAATCAAAACCCTCATTTGACTGTAAAAAACCTGCAGGAAGATTCAGCAGACTCAGGAGTGGTGGTGCAGCGTTCCACAAGACGTTCATGGAAGAGTCAGCAGGAGAAAAGAATGGAGGGAAGAATGGATTCCACTAAACACCAGCAAATTCTGGAAGCAAACATCACACCATCTGTAAAAAAGCTGAATCTGAAAAGAGGAGCTTCTACAACAGGACAATGATCCTAAACACACCTCGAAATCCACTATGGAAAACCTCAAGAGACGCAAGCTGAAGGTTCTGGAACGGCCGTCACTGTCCCCTGATTTAAACATCACTGAACATCTGTGTGTAGATCTTAAAAGAGCTGTGCATGCAACACCACCAAAGAATATTACAGAACTATTCAATTTTCAATTCAATTTTATTTGTATAGCGCTTTTAGCAACTGACATTGTCGCAAAGCAGCAACTAGAAGCCTTTTGCGAGCGAGAATGGGAGAAAATCCCAAGTACAAGAATTGAAAGACTTTTAGCGACTATAAAAAGCGTTTGCAAGCTGTGATATCTGCCAGTGTTCCTAAGCACTGATTATGTCGGGTGCCCAAACTTTTGCACAGTGCCACAATAATGTAATGTTAATGAAAATATTGTGCATTTTTTCCATTTCCAAGAGAGACTGTGTTAACCTTTTTTCAATTAAGAAATCACCAAAACCTGTTATTAAGGGGTGCCTAAACTTTTGCACAAGACTGTAAATAGGTTTTAGCCTAGACGTAAACACCGAGACTATGTCTAAGTCCTGAACATTAATTGGAAGGCTATTCCATAACTTTGGGGCTTGGTAAGAAAAAGCTCCGCCCCCTGCTGTAGTTTCCATAACATACGGTACTGACAGCAGCCTGCATCCTCTGATCGAAGTAAGTGTTTCGAATTGTAAGACACTAGCAGTTCACTAAGGTACTTCGGTGCGAGACCATTTAATGCTTAATATGTCATAAGTAGTATTTTAAAATACACAATTTCACAGAGAGCCAATGCAGTGAGGATAAGATAGGGGTGATGTGCTCGTGACTCACGTGCTGCAGTCTGGACTAACTGAAGTTTGTTCTGCAACTCACAAAAGCAATAACATTTCTGGATATATATTTTATATTTAAAAAAAAGTTTTGATTAGATTTTGGAAAAGTTTGGATTGAAAAGTTGCGCCTAATGAGCAAGCTGGACATGGTGATGATACAAGATGAGGAAGAAACCTTGAGAGGAACCAGACTCAAAAGGGAACACATCCTTGTTTGGGTGATATCAGATAATATGGACATGAATACAGTAGGTCCCTTCTATAACTGTCTGCTCTGAGGTCAAAAGTGCAGCTGTATAACAGGAAGCGGATTTAAATTAGCATGACACCCAGCGCTTTGTTGAGGTTAAACACTTTTAGCACTGGATATTGCCACAAAAGCAGCTTTAACCCGATTTGAAATTTGAATTCGGTGGTGTAGGTTTCCCAGCTGAGGCCAATGAGCTAGCAGAGACCGACCCACTGGAGAATGGTTTTCAGATGTTCCTAAAGTGATGTTCCAAATGGAATTGAATTGCCCTGGTCACTGGGTTACGAGGAGGGCTCTGCTGGAGAGCATGAGCCATGAGCCCGTGAACCAGTCATTTGAGCTGAGTCATGTCATTAACTGACTCAGAAAGCAGCTCAGGTTTCCTTTCTGGGTTTATTATTATTATATTTGATCGGTCAACACCAAACACCTGGGATGTTATTATCTACTTTTGTCTATTTTAATTATTTTTATGTTTGCGTATTGAGTCTATTTATTTTTTACCTGCTGTTGGTTTTATTTCATGTATTTTTTAATTATTATTATTATTTAACTTGTTTTTATTTTTTTGTTAATAAAAAATGAGAAGAATTTCCCATTTGACCTTTTCTGTATTTGAATCTGTTTATTACTACAGTAATTCTAATTTACTTACTTTGCTTCACATGTAATTATTTTCATGTATTTACAAATAACGTTATGTCTGCAGTTGAGGCTGCCAGTCTGCATACAGCTTGGCTAAAGACATTTACGCTTAATGTTTAAAAATTTCAAAGCCCTACACACATTTCATTTGCTTACTCGGTGAGACTATCTCTTTTATTTCCGTTTGACGATGTCATGTGACATGAATTAATAGGGCCGTAAACAGAATCTAACCCTGTGACCTCTGATCTTATTAGCCACGCCCTCCGGGAGTTGGGTGTTCCCGAAGTCCAGAAACAGTCGAATCCCCCGTGTTGGTTGGTCCGGCTGTACGGACATCTGGGGGTCCAGGACAACTATTTTCCAGAGGTTAGTCGTTAGTGTGTGTATGTCTGTGTGTTGCTGTTGGGGGACGGTTGGGGGAGCTGTGGAAGGGCAACAATAGACAGAACTAGTATAACACCATCCAGTTTGTGGCCCTTCCCCATCCAGACATGTGTTTTCAGTTTACACCACAAATTCGACAGGACTCAGGTTACGTCTAAATGATGATCAAAGCAAAAACTTTCACTCCACAGTCTTGGACTTCCCCAAAGTATCAAGGGCAAAAAGACACTGGATCTAAAGGTATGCCCTTAAATACAGCCACAGGTGCCCCCAAATACCTCCTAATTATCACAACTGGCCAATCAGAAGCCACTAAAAAGCATTACATCCTTTTCTTTGAAATATTCCCGACTTTTTAGAAAAACAGCCAGTTTGAATTCTGATATGGAAAATTTAAGCTAAAATAATAAAACTATTTCTAATCTGTGGTTTGAAAATAGCTTCACAAATTAAATGCGCCTAACAGACCTGTATGCTAAGCTGAAATGTGTGGAGATATGAAAAGCTGGGGTTTATTCTTTTTTAGCATAAGTTTGCACACACCTTTGGCTTCTCTTTGTGCATTTATAGACTGAGCTAATGTGAAGTATCTTAACCTCTGTTCAGACGTCCAGCAAGCTTTTCCTCCTGTGTTAGTTTATTCATCAGAGCAGTTCTCACACGGGCCTGATCATTGGTCTGCTGATTCAGCTCCAGCCCACAGATGAGGGAAAATGGGCGGGGCACCGGAATATAAGTAAAATCTCCATTAATCCTGACCAGATTTAGAGAAATCAGACCTTGAGATCACTTACATCCACATCGCAGCATCTGACATGATGAAGCCCATCCTGGTTCTATCCAGCACGAAGCTCCTGCTCGCTGCAGTGTGTGTGGCCGCCGTGATTCACACTTCAGCCTCACAGGTGGGTTCTAATGAAACTAAAACATGTAAAAAAAAAAAAAAAAACAACAAAAAACAATTGTATTTAAAAGTCAAATAATGGATCCACATAAATGTTTTATCTGATGTGTAAATATAGAAAAATAACTTTTTTCCCCTTACCTTTAATTTTGGAACTGTTTTTGGTCATTAAAAATGCATGATACATAAGCCAGGGATCATTTACTAAGAAGATTCTTAATTAAAAAGTTAATTGAAAATCATCAACCTGACAACCTGACAAATTGTAATTAAAGTGTTTGCTTTTAATAATAAATACAAATAAATGCAACAGTTAACTTTTAAGGCAGAACAGGTTGATGAAATGTATGGGGTGTGTGTTATTTTGCATTTATTTACAGTTGTGTAGGAGATGTAAGCTTCAAAGCCTCACCGGGATAATGGAGGAGGAACAAGGAAATGTCAAATTGAGAAAAGGGAAAATATGTTATTCAAATCAGCTATAAATTTGGGTGAACAATATATCCCATGTGTATAATAATAAAAAATATATCTTTATTTATTTCAATTGCTTAACTCGCATGAAAATGAATAATTTGGCCTTGGCAAAAAGATTCCACAAATAATAATAATAATAATAATAATAATAATAATAATAAAGGGAATAAATGAATAAACTGATATTATTTTTTAAATAAATAATAATAAACATTTTTCAATAACCATTTTCAGTAGAGAACAATTTAAAAGTAATATTTTATTACCTGCAAGTTTGATGTAATATTTTTCTGTATTTTATTTCCATAAGAGCTTTTGTAGGGGCAGCATGCGAAGGAAATTTACAAAAAGTCTAGAAAGTGATATGAATTTTTCAGACAATATTAGATAACATCAGGCTAGACAAATCAATACCTTCATTAGTTTTTGCTGTGTACGTGATCAAAGCTGAGTCATAAAAACACCATATGTAAAAATAACGTTGAATAAATTTTAACCATGCTAAATATAAAATTGCTCCCCTCGCTTCTCAGAGTTTGTCACAAGACGAGGAGAACACAAACGCTCGTCTCCTCCACCATTTAACTCTCACACAGGAAACAAACAAACAATATATATTGATTGTGTATGTTAGTATGTTAGGGTTACATTTTTTTTTCTAATACCGTATATATAAAAGCCCAAGACAGAAGTAACTGTGTAAACATGTTTTTTGTTTGTTTTAGTCGTCGACGCCCTTTACAACACTGATGACCACCATGTTAAACACCACCGCAGACTCATCGACATATGTATCCACTGTGAACACAACCGAATCGAACACCACTTACAGCTTCACGACTGAGTACACAACTACAAATGGAGGGAGGGTCATGTCACATGACCTACTGCTCGTGCAGCTGCTCGTGATTGTGCCTGTGGTGATGAGCGCCACCTAAGGACAAAAAAAAGAAGAACGCCACACCCCGCTCCTGATAAAAGGAGCTTTCATCTTGCATGCTAGCATGAAATTTAAATAATACACCAACATCTTCTATGCACTTCATTATTGTTATTATTATTATTATTATTATTATTATTATTATTATTACACTGTACCTATACATAATTCATTTCTTACTTGACATAGGCCAGCAAATAGTTATTTATGTACCTAATTCACTGTAAAAACTTTTTTTTTTGCTTTGTTTTTTTCAACATTATTTTTTTATTTTGGCATTTGTGCACGTGTCATTACGTTACCCACATTTGATTTAGATTATATGCTTGTAAATACACAAATAATATTTTCTTATTGTTTGTTTTAGACCAATTATTAAATTAAAATGAGCAGAAATTCCTGCATATGTTATTCTTTATGATACTTTGATTAAAAAAAAAAAAAGTTTAAATCAAGCTCTGTGCAACGTTAGATTTATACGTATATGTTCGATCTTTCTTTAAGAATAGAAATGATAATAATATTTATCAGAATGATTTGTACCATCTGATTTTAGATCTTTTTGTAAGTCTGGAATCACATCCATGACTCGCTGGACTGATGATGATGATGATGATGATGATGTCCTTCGCGTGTTGCTTGAAATCCTGCTGTAACGTTTTGTCCAGGGACTTTGTTTTGGGTCAAACATGTCAGCAGAATATACATTTTCCATCTACTAAGCACTGGTTTGCACTTGTCTTATCATAAAGATCTTGAAAACACGACACGCTTCTTCTTGTACTGCTTATCTGCAATTTCACACCATCTCAAACCCGAACCTGATAATCAAGAACCTGATGCAAACTGTCAAATAATTCATTTCAATCCCTATTTATTAACAGATTATTTTCCTTTCAGTTTGAATGACTGTGAAATACGTGCTGTTAGGTCTTGCTTATTGTGTGTATTAGTATATATATCTGCGTGAGGGTGTATCCCGATACGGTACACCAGTACACCACTATACACACCATCTCAATGTATGTCCAGTATGTAAAGGTACGGTACTGCGCAAAAAGTCTTAGGCACATGCAAGCAGCTGCTGTAAAGTGATGATGTGAATCTCTTCAAAAGAAAAAGTTTCTATAAAAATAAAAGTAAAAGTAAACTATAAAAAGCAGTAATTAATGAAACAAAAGCAATAACTGGTGTGATGGCCGTTTGCTTAAAATATAGTCTCAGGTATGACTTGTGCAGTTTTATAAGCAAATGAGCTGCGTAGTTTTACTGAACACAACCGGCCTCAGTCTCAGGACTCGGTCACACCTGCTTATTTTTTCATATAAGCAAAACGCAGAAGCTTTTCTTTCATCTGAAAAGTGCTTTTTAGCATTTAAGACTTCAGATATTTTCCTGTAAGATTTTTTTTTTTTTGCTGGAATAATAATGTTTGGACATTTTTGGACGGACTTAATAATGACGTCATAAAATTAACATTCATAACAAAGTTTGTACTAAAGAAAACACAGGGTGCCTACGACTGCACAGTAGTGTAGGTGAGAGCAGAAATCTGCAGGTCACGTGAGTGCAAACAGGTGCAAAACACTCATCAGGAGCAAGAATCAGCTGAAAGAACTATTTCAGCTCTGTACATGCAGCTTCACAGCCTGTTGGCCTCGTGTTTGACCACAAGGGGGCGGCATTAAGGTCTGTAAAATTAGGCTGCCTTTCCCTTTCCGCACACAAGCTTGGCACAGGTTCTATGGTTGATGCCCTTCCTGATGCACCCCTCTCATTTGATCCATGCTTGGGACCGGCACTGCCTTAGGGCCTTCCACATGGCAGATGAGAAACCTACCACTGAGCCACTGATGCCCCTAATATTATTATTATTATTATTATTATTAACAGTGTTGACACAAACCCGCATAACGGCTCTGTTTGCTCAGTGTCTTTTACATCACGTCTCATTGCAGCCATTTACATATGTTGGTGTTGAGTTTATGCCATAAGTTTGCTGGGTGTGCTGGTTGCCGTGTACATGTCTATGTCTGGCCCGGTCGTCCTCGGTCTTTGTGCAGAGTACGTTTCATTTTCTGAACTATATCAGTATGATTTTTGAAATCTGAGATAAGATGGTCTCATTATTTAATAAATGACTCTTTTATGGATCCACTTTCCATGAACAGCTTCACTACCTTAGTAAAGACATGTCCAAAAGTTAGTACCCCCTCGTTTTTTTGTAAAAACAATAAAAATCATCTCATTGTAGCGCATATAATATATTATTGCAGACTCAGAATCACGAAATACAACCTTAGACAAAGAACAGCTTAAGACTTATATGAAGTACCCCCATTCAATTTAATTCAATTCATTTTAAATTCAATTTTATTCTAAATAACAATGAGATATCATTTGGCAACATCTCCAGGCAAGTAATAAAGTGCAACCATATAGTGCAGCAATGCAATAACCATAACAACTATATAGGATATAGAATATAGAAGGAGAGGGATGGGGGCACAAACCATGGTCTTGTGTGTGTGTATGAATTATATTGTGTGTGCTGCATCAATGCAAAAAACTCATGATTCAATAGTTTGAAGATCCACATTTAGGATCAAATTCAAATTTTATTTGTCACGTACACATTCATACACAGGACGATATGCAGTGAAATGCTTAGGCAACTTCCCTGACCTTAAAACAAGACTTATTATTATAATAGGAATAATATAAAAAAAGTTACTTATCTAAGAAAGAATATTTATATAGGAAATAAATATTACAAAACAAAAGTAAATTTGATATATATATAATTCACAAGCAATCGCTATGATCAGATGACTTTCAGAAAGTTTTTACACACACAGAAATAGAATTAAAAGAGGGGGCACTAACTTTTAAACATGACCCTATCTCTTGAGCTGCCATGACACTAGAGGAGTTTGGAGAGATCGACTCGCTCTCTTAAAACAACATGCTCTGCTCTCCTCAGTAATTCCCTCCTTCTTCCATCCTGGGCCTAAACCCAACGGAGCAGCAACTAAAAGGTGCCATGTTCATGTCTTAGTTCTTAACTGTTAGCTAAGATGTAAGTTTAGTTTCGTGGTAAGAACTAAACTGAACTAACTAAAGAAGAACTAAAATGCTACCAATAATTTGTATAACTCTTTTTATACGCTTGGGTTGGGCGAGTGCCGTGTGCTGTATAAAACAGGCATCACACAAACCTGCTACATAAAGCAGTTCAGCCTTTTTTTTTAGTACGGCACAGTAACATGGGCGAGAAACTTCCTCATACAGACTGTATTTTTCAGTAAAGAACGAGAATAATTGAGGATAAAAATAAATCACTATGTTGGTTTAATAAATGACTGGTTAAAGCGAGGCTTCTCTAAGAATCTGAATCAAATGTAAATGATCAACCCTGAATGACGGAGCCAATTAATTGTTTTTTTTTAAACAGTTAAGGAAGTTTGGACAAACTTTCTAAACTAGCAGAAAATATAAAACTGTGCTTTGTTGTCACTGGTGAGATGAGCTTTTAGTACACACTTAAAAATATTTGAAAGGTACCCTCTCCTACACCACATGCACCTTTATCTTTGATGGTAATATTTAACATTTTAGCCTGGGAGTGTGTTCATTTTAAACAACCAGTCAAACTGGTGAATAAATACAAGAACCTGACCTGCAAGAGACCCAAAGTGATTAAACCTCACTAAGCATCGCTGTGACGAAGCTGAACGGTTTGTGCTCGAGCAGCTGAACGCCTGAGATGACACCTGAGGCGTGGCACGACCTGGACCTTTCAACAAAGCCTTGTGCATTTGTATAAAATGCAAAGTTGTTCTAAATTTACACAACCCCACTCTGACCGCGTCACACACTGCCCTGGTCAGGCAGAACACCGACGGGAAGATTTAGCCCGATCATTTGTTAGCGTGTGTAATTTGCCCAATTCTTAACACACAGTCACACTGTACAGGTGAGAGAGGACCACAAGAACGTGGGGAAATCACAAGTGCAGCTCAATACTTGATCGGTTTGATGTCCTAAGCTTTGGCGAAGTTAGCAGTTTGCGTACGATTACATCAGGTCTTACTGTTCAGAGCTGTGTGTTTACAAGGTGCTCTAGAATTTCTGCTGCGCTTTTTAAAGAGAGATGTTGTGTAAATAGTAATCATAAGATTTATTATAATAATGCATAAAAATGAAAAAAAGAAACAAAAAATCTATCTATCTTTTTTTCTTTCTTCTTATTTACTTTCTTCTTGACTTTATTTCCTTTCTTTCTTTTTCTTTTTTTTTCTTTCTCTTAACTTCTGCTAATGCTATAACTTCTGCTTTTTATTCTTTCTTATCCTTTATTTTTAGACTTTCGTTGTTGGAAGATTATCCCCGAGCATGCTGAAAGAACTTCCTGTAACCTGTATTCTCATAACGCTGGTGCTGTTCAGGGGAAACTCGTAACTGTCTTTTCAGGAAGTTGAATTTGTGGTACCTTGTGGTACTTGCGGCCTTTGTAAAAGCACAGATAACATCTTCCAATGAATGAATCCACCATAAAGTACTTCAGATTGTTCAGGTTAAAAAAATTATAAAGTTTGTTTAGACTATGAATCTCAAAGTGTATCGAGAGTGAGATGATCACAGCGTTTGTGCAGTGTGAATTCGGATGCGTACTGACAATAGTGCGATGTATTATAAAGCGGTGAGTATATTTTAAATAATATAAACTTAAAATTGCTAATGTATAGCAGTGATGTATCAAAGTTATCTGAATTTAGAATAGTTTTTGTTGTTGTTGTTGTTTTTGCACACTTAAACAGCTATGTTGGAAATATTCCTCAATATATTGCTAATATTCAATAGATTTGATAAATTATTACCGATTTAAATGTTTTCTGTTAGACAGGCTGCACATAATGAAGAACTAGATGTAAGAAAACTATGGAAACTGCTTAGAAGTTATGAAAGAAGTCAAAAACTCATTTAATTAGACCTCATAACACAACAAATTGAAATATTATAAATGTTTACATTTTTGTATACACAACCCAAACCACTGTAATGCCCCCCACACCTACCCACTCCCACTGTGCTGGCAGAGGAATCCCAGAACCACTATCATAATGCCTGTAATTCACCCAGACCGCTATGTCCTCTGCTTTGGGTGTACTTTTGGACTAAAAGTGTCCTTTAAGCCCTTAGAAGCCCATAAGGCATTTACACTTACGTTCTACAGTCACATGCTGGCCGTATATACACACGTGGACAAAGTTGTTGGTACCCTTCGGTCACTGAAAGAAAAACTCACAATGGTCACTGAAATAACTTTAATCTGACAAAAGTAATAATTTAAAAAAATTCTATGAATGTTAACCAATGAAAGTCAGACGTTGCTTTTCAACCATGCTTCAAAGGAATTATAAAAAAAAAATGAACTCATGGAACAGGCCTGGACAAAAATGATGGTACCCCTAGAAAATACAGAAAATATTATTCAGAAATTTAAGATCCATGGGACTGTAGCCAACCTACTTGGACGTGGCCGCACGAGGACAATTCATGACAAATCAAAGAGACGGATAATCCGAGTGGTAACAAAAGAGCCCAGAAAGACTTCTAAAGAGATCCAAGGTGAACTTCATGCTCAAGGGACATCAGTGTCTGATCGCACCATCCGTCTTTGTTTCAGCCAAAGTGGACTACATGGGAGACGACCAAGGAGGACACCATTGTTCAAAACAAATCATAAAAAAGCCAGACTGGAATATGCCAAACTACATGTTGACAAGCCACAAAGCTTCTGGGAGAATGTCCTATGGACAGATGAGACAAAAATGGAACTTTTTGCCAAGGCACATCAGCTCTATGTTCACAGACGGAAAAATGAAGCATATGAAGAAAAGAACACTGTCCCTACTGTGAAACATGGAGGAGGCTCTGTTATGTTCTGGGGCTGCTTTGCTGCATCTGGCACAGGGTGTCTTGAATCTGTGCAGGGTACAATGAAATCTCAAGACTATCAAGGGATTCTAGAGAGAAATGTGCTGGCCAGTGTCAGAAAGCTGGGTCTCAGTCGCAGGTCATGGGTCTTGCAACAGGACAATGACCCAAAACACACAGCTAAAAACACCCAAGAATGGCTAAGAGGAAAACATTGGACTATTCTAAAGTGGCCTTCTATGAGCCCTGACCTCAATCCTATTGAGCATCTTTGGAAGGAGCTGAAACATGCTGTCTGGAAAAGGCACCCTTCAAACCGGAAACAACTGGAGCAGCTTGCTCATGAGGAGTGGGCCAAAATACCTGCAGAGAGGCGCAGAAGTCTCACTGACAGTTACAGGAATCGTTTGATTGCAGTGATTGTCTCCAAAGGTTGTGCAACAAAATATTAAGTTAGGGGTACCATCATTTTTGTCCAGGCCTGTTCCATGAGTTCATTTTTTTAAATAATTCTGTTGAAGCATGGTTGAAAAGCAATGTCTGACTTTCATTGGTTAACATTCATAGAATTCTTATTTATTATTACTTTTATCAGATTAAAGTTATTTCTGTGACCATTGTGAGTTTTTCTTTCATTGACCGAAGGGTACCAACAATTTTGTCCACGTGTGTAATTGATATAATTAATGTTTTTTCAAAATCTGTTGAAGGTGGATAAATAAATAGTAATTGGAGACGTTCAGATTATAAATGTCATGAATAATAAGACAGGAGAGAAATCTGACTCCAGCTAACAGAATCAAATCCCTCTCACACTTTAAGGCCATGTCAGGGCGTGGCAACACTGAAGGTGCTTACGTAAAAAGCGCTGACATCTAACCGTCTTCTCTGATGCTGGTGTCTCATTTTTCACAGAGAACCCTGTCATAAGCATTTCTTTATGTCCTCTGTTTCCACATCATGGAGTTTCTAAGTTTGGCAACGTGTCTTATGTCCCTGTTGGCTTTCTCAACAGCACAGGTACGTCTGACGATCAATTAACCTTCTCTATTTATGTATTATTATCTAAATACTGAGATGATCTACATCACTGTTTGTTTGTTTTTTCGGTTAAATGAAAATGTACACGAACGCAATGTAACGAATGTAAATCCAAAAGCAATTCAGTTACAAAGGTGTACTTACTTTTATTTACGTGCAGCTAATGATTTAAGTCTCACTTTGGAGATGTCTGGTTTACAGTTTAAAGCTTTACAAAGTGAGACGCCTTTGTGGGAAAAGGCTGTAATCAGGAAACCTAAAAATCTACAATCAACGGTCTGGATATTACAGAGGCTGAAGAGGAATTATGCAATTTATTATTATTATTGTTTTTACTTTGCATTCATGTGGAATTCTATTTGTCATTATTCGGCAAAATGCATTGTTTATTTACAAGAGTAGGACACTCGCTCATAAAGAACCAGTTCTACGTACGGTACTACTACTGTTTTTTTTTTTCACTCCTAGGCAAAATTTTTTTTAAACGTAGTGCTTGACCTTTAAAAAATATTCTTTATAGACGTTAGACACCACCACAATGATGACCGGGAACAACACCTCCTCCGAGATGCCTAAGAACATCACCACCAGTCAGATGCCTGATAATAGCAGCACCACCATGTTGCTGGACAAAGACACCACCACCACCACCACCAGCACCACCACCACCATGCCTCTGGAGAACGTCACCACCACCAGCACCACTGCAATGCCATTTACCACCACAATGCCGTCTACTACCAACACCACCACCACAACATCTCAAACCACCACTGTGACCCAAAATAATACCACCACACCAATCTCATCTACCAACACCACAATGCAGTCTATCCCTCCCACCATTCAATCATTTCACACCAACACCAAGCCATCTCCGAGCAGCACGAACACCACCAGCCTTCACAACAGCAGTGCAAGTGTGAAAGCTGTGCTCATAACCGGTGTTCTATCTGGTCTCTTTTATCTGCTGTAAAAATGGGAAAGAAAATGACATAAAATTTAAATGTTCTCATACGGTGCAGAAATGCTTGATTAGAACTATAGAAATTAATGATTGTATATTATATACGTGTATGTTTGCATGTCTTATAGACTTGTTTGCTTTCTGGAAAAGCCAGCGTAAGAAACTTATACTATCTGGTGAATAAAGTTGCTGTTTGGATTAAAAAACAAATCGTGATAATAGTAAATAGTGTAAATAGTGTGTTGTATTGCTTTTCCCCTTCCTTTGTATTTATCCAGTCTACTGTGTATGAATTATTTATTTATTTCTGATTATCTCGATTTTTCTTTTTGTCTTTATACACAGAACTTAGTGGGAACTGTCAGTACTTTATGTTTGCGCATTGGTCTTTGCTGTTGTAACGTTGAAATTTCCCCACTGTGGGACGAATAAAGGTATATTTTATCTTATCTTATCTTAAAATAAGCAAATCCTTAAGAGTCACTGACTGTACAGTATAATTACTGCAGTGATTAATGTGTTTCAGCTGAAACTATTATTTGTAACTTTTACTGATGCAAAGAGGAGATTCTAATTTCCTAAACAATCATATCAGAAGACGTGTCCCACGGTCATGGAAACGATGTCACTGTGTTTCAGAAGGCTACTACTAATCAGTCTTGTAACAAGCAAAGACAACAACTAAGGAGATTGAGCTGAAATGACTGAAATTGGTTTAAGAGCTGTCCAACACATCATTAAACTCTGAAAGGACAGAGCTGAACCCTCAGCTTCACTGAAGGTGCATTGAAAAACGTCCAGTAGAAGTCAGAGCTGCTTATGTCAGGGATAATGAAGAATGCAAATGTAAATCAAACAGGAGGTTTAATTACAAATCCCGGGGAATCCAACATAGGAACCAACATAGGAATCCAAAGGCAAGGTTAAAAAAACAGGCAGGGTGGCACAAATCAAATAAATTGTTGTCGGTCTTTGGGCTGCTCCCGGCGATGGGTCGCCACAGCAGACGATCCGGTCCGCACACAAGCTCGGCACAGGCTTTTACACCAGACGCCCTTCCTGACGCAACACTTCCATTGTATCTGCGCTTGGGACAGACACTTCATCCAGTTGTTGGGACTCGAACCCGGGTCTTTCACATGGCAGACGAAACCCCTCCCACTGAGCCACCAGTGTCCTATTGCGCTGATGACGTCAGACACAAAATCACCAGGCTGAATGATTTTAACTTGGTGGAAGTTTAAGGTGACAGTTACTGTTACTGTAGTACTTACAGTTACACTTCTCCTTTGCCGAGATAATCGATCCCACCTTTGGATTGTGAAACTGTCGCTCTCACCATTAGCTCTCAAGCAGAGTTGAAAAAATAATAATAATAAATTCACATGATCTTAGCTATTTTCTCAAGATGCTTGGTTTAATTTTTTTGCACGGCGACTCAGAGAAAAATAAATATTATAACCAGAACTTGATAACGACAACCTCAAATGTACTAAAGAACTGGCCTTGTTATTTACTCGTGTGCCATAAAAGACTAGAGGAAGCTCAAAAGATGTTGCTATGGAAAAATGCAAATGTGTATAGAAGTGTGACATGCAAAGTGTTATACACAAAAGACAAACAAGACAGAAAAAATCTGTATTTGCATACAAGAGTTATTGAAACAATGTGTTGGACAAACATGTCTTATCTTTGTGGAATGCAACATGGCTATATGAGACCCCACTCTCCTTGTACTTCTCTGTGTATAGTGTGTATAGTCATGTAAGCTACTCATATGAGAACATCAGAGTGTTTTTACCTTCTTATGTCTTATGAGATGACATCAAATACATCAATACAAAAAAAAAAAAACAGTTTCAAGACGTCCAGTTTATTAGCCCAGATCAAAACATTAAAGTAAGTCATTGAATCATTGGAATTGGGGTACGATCTGGAAGCATAGAGACTTCACAGAAGAAATTTGGTCAGAAAAACATCCTGAATGTGTGTGACAGAAGATCACTTAAATGCCTGGTGAAGTTGCATCATAAAAAAGGTCCAGTAGAAAACATGTTTAATTAATTAATTAATTAATTGAGCATTTCCACACACACACACACACACACACACACACACACACACACACATGGTTCCTAGGTTCTGTGTCCACCTAGATTTTATTACATGGGTTTTTATCTTCCTCATTACGTTATATAACTATTCAAACTTTGGAAAAATCATGTCATGTATTATTGTCATCCAGTCCTGAACCACATGTTTCTGTCCTTGTCTCCGGTGTTGCTATTCTTTACTAGCAGTCTAAAGCCTTGGGGTTTTGCGCAGGAGTATTAATCTGAATGTTTATTATTACAGATGCACCAATAATATTTTTTTCACGTGGAATGAGTGCATGTGTTTAGGTACTTACAGTAGAAACTGATAGTGAACTGAATAACCTAATTGGAATTAATCAAAAAGGATCATCTGACATTTTGCTCTGGTGATCATATGTAGCATCTCTAACATTAGAAGTTTTCTTCCAGTTTCCTCCATCTGACATATGAATATTGATAAAAAGCTTATAATACAAAGATTACCCAAAAGCATGACATGTAAGTTTGATATACTGTATAACAACAACGACTATGATGATGTAATTTACTACCACATCAGTGTCATCTCCCACCATGATACCTGTCGATAATAAGTGGTGACTTTAAGAGCTTCAGATTATAAATTCCATCAGTTATAAAAAAAAGTGAGGAAGCTGAATAGAGCAGACAAAATCATCCTGTGACTTTAAGACCATGTCAGGGCGTGTCCAGTTTGATGTGATCACACTGAAGCGCTGACATTTAATGGTCTTCTCTGGTGCAGAGGATTCAGTGTTATAGCTGAATCTGGCCTTAGCATTACAGTACTTTACGCTCCTTGTTTCTACATCATGGAGTTACTAAGTTTGGGAACGTGTCTCATGGCCCTGGTGGCTTTCTCAGCAGCACAGGTACGTCTGAAATTCAATTCGTTCACAAAATAAATATATAAATAATAATCAATATAATTTGATCTACATCAATGTTTTTTTTCTGTTTAATGTAAAGTAATGTATGTAAATCCATAAATAATTTTCTATTTTGTTTGCAGTCTTGATTTTTTATTTTGAGTCTCAAAAACGGTATAAATTGTTTTTTATAAATTGACTTTACCCTGGCGCAGCGGTAAAGCGCTCGTCGTATCATTCGGAGATCGCTAGTTCGATTCTCGGGTGGTGCTGTAACCTCTCGCAGCCGGATGTCTAGAGAGAGCTGATTGGCCGAGCTCTCTTAGAGGGGAGGGATGAGAGGTACATGGTGCTCCCACATTAATCACGGCTCTACAGCCAGTCAGGGGCGTCTGTGAGCTCACGCAAGCGGAAGGAGCGGATAGCACTGTCCTCCGAGTGTGTTATGCAGCCCCAATGGTTCGTGAGCGAGCGGTTAGAAAAGATTTGCAAAAACTCCATAGTTTCAGACTTTATTCCAGTAAAATGCTTGGTGATTTTACAAGAGCAGATCCATGAATTTTAAAGAAACACAAACACTACTTGTAGGTTTTTCTATAGCAGTGATGTTATATTTTAAAGAAATAAGCTTAGCAGGTACTAAATTTTAGATGATGATCTTTCACCTAGCTTTTACTCCAAGGCAACATTCTCAGAAAAACATGAATACATGGTTAATTAAAAAAAAGTTACTTTATAGTCCTCAGATACCACAACAATGCTAGAGACCACCAGTACGTCTATGACGTCTACCACCACCACAGAAATGTCATCTACAGAAATGTCATCACTCACCACCACCACCACCACCGCAATGCCATCGCCCACCATCAGAGAAATTTCATCTACCGCCACTAGAACGCCATCTACAGAAATGTTATCAACCACCTCCAGTACAATTCCATCTTCAACCACCTCCAGTACAATTCCATCTACCACCACCACTGCAACATCAACAAGCCCCACCACTGCAACATCAACCAGCTCCACCACTGCAACATCAACCAGCCCCACCACTGCCCCACCACTGCAACATCAACCAGCCCCGCCATCACTGCAACAACATCTACCAGCCCCACCACAGCAACATCAACCAGCCCCGCCATGACTGCAACAACATCTACCAGCCCCACCACATCAACCAGCCCCACCACTGCAACAACATCAACCAGCCCCGCCATGACTGCAACAACATCTACCAGCCCCACCACATCAACCAGCCCCACCACTGCAACAACATCAACCAGCCCCACCACATCAACCAGCCCCACCACTGCAAGAACATCAACCAGCCCCGCCATGACTGCAACAACATCTACCAGCCCCACCACATCAACCAGCTCCACCACTGCAACAACATCTAGCACCCCTGCGAGCACCAGCACGAAACAATCCACAAGCACCACTACGAAGCCATCTACTACTACCCTGTCTACTGCCACAACATCTCAAAGTACCACTGTGACCCAAAGTAGCACCACAAAATCATCCACCGCCACAACGTTGTCTAGTCCATCTTATAGTAACCTTCTCAACAGCAGCCCAGGTGTTAAAGCTGTACTAGTAACCTGTGTTCTACCTGCTCTGTTTTATCTGCTGTGAAAAAAGGCTTTAAATGAACGGAAGAATGGTTAGGAACATTTACATTTCATTTTATTTGAAGTTAAATCTGTTAGAGGAAAAAAATATGACATAAAACGATTCTTTTTTTTCCATAAATTGTAGGAGTTACAATTACATATCTAAATTATACACTTTGTATGAATTATCAGAAAGAATATGCTTTTTAAAAATCTCTATAGATTTGTTTGCTTTCTAAAGACAAAAATGTAATCTTTGTAAATTGCTCTGATCGATCTTTTCTTCATTTCAAAGTGGCTTGTCTACTGGTTTTTAATCCTGTATGAGCACATAAATTCCATTTAATTCCTTTTAACAAATGCAGTCTTCACAAGCAAAATGAAGGGCTCAAGCCAGGAGTCGACCCTGGACTGTAAGAAACACCAGTCTGCCACATGCTCTAATATATCTGATCATTTAAAAAAAATGGGTGGCTTTAAACAAAAATGCCATGTTCTGACTTGTTAAACACACATTAGTATTTATAAAATCAGGAAATTAAAGCTGAAATTCTGATTTGGCGTCTCATATTATTTTTTCAGCTGCTCTAATATTAAATGATAAAGCATGTCATAATTTAGGCGCAGCGACAGCAAACGCTCGGTCACCTCTGAGATTAAATCTAGACCTTTGAACAGGGAGGATGTGAGATTTCTTGATATTGTGTGCGGTTGTA
Organism: Clarias magur; assembly: GCA_013621035.1. Taxonomy (NCBI): domain Eukaryota; kingdom Metazoa; phylum Chordata; class Actinopteri; order Siluriformes; family Clariidae; genus Clarias; species Clarias magur. Next base: position 200,283 of record QNUK01000545.1, on the reverse strand, counting down.
AAAGCTCAGAGATATAAGTGTAAACTCAGAGGTGGGGTAAAGTAATGACCAGTACTGCATAAACACCAGAACACGAGGATTTAAGAACTTAATTAAACACGAATATATGTACTGTTTTATGTACATTATTATTATCAAATATGATATTATTATCATATTGAACCAATCCCTCCCTGTACGGCCCAACCCTAAACTGGGACATAACAATATATATATCCTTAATGTGTTAAAATGTTGGATTTGAATACTGTAACTCTTGCTATGGTACTTTTACTACGCTGAAGTACCATTTAAAGCTATTTATTCATTTATCTTTTATTTGCTTATTTACTTGGAGAGATTCTGTTCGACTTTGCTCATTTTGGATCCTTTTAAAATGCAGATTGACCTGTATATCAACTTAATAACTAGCGAATGCTATTAAATGTAATAAATGTTTACCCTACAGTAACAAGGATTTAAGATTTTTTTTTTTCTCTTGCAAGGGTACTTAAGCTGTGTATGAATTTCTGTATGAATTAATTTCTCAGAAATTGTTTCTTATTCAGCACGGATAAAAAAATAAATAAATAAATAAATTACACCAATCCTGCCATGATGCTCCCCCGCCCCAACCAAACACTGACAATAAGCTAGGATGAAGAGAACAGAAATGAACTCCCCTCTGAGCAATATCTAAGTTGAGTGTAACTAGAGCAGTCCCTGCTCATATCCTCTATTCATTTTTCTTATGCATATACGATTTTCATATTTATTTTTATGCATTTCCCGTGTACATGCAGGCTGGGCACAAGTATTCCTTTTCAACTGCAGGACACTGAACTCAGCCGATGTGAAACCATCAGTCACAGCCATCACAGCAAATCAGCCTTCAATGTGCTTAGTCTGTGTACAGTGTCACAGGGGCTGGGAGCCTATCCAAGAAGACTTTGAGCACAAGGTGGGGTACTCACTGGACACGCAAAGTTACCCATAGTGTGTCTTCATCACCACTACCACAATCGTAGTACAAGTTACTGAGATCTTCTGTAAACACAAAAAGAAATACATTCTATATATTCTTTCCACAAGTATTTTAAAAGGTATATTCTTTCCACTGTGAGTTGTCTAACAGTTTAAACACAAAGGAATGGTTTGCTTACCAAGATACACACCTGAATTCTGGAGGAAGTTAAATGAGTAACATTTATAATAAGTTTAAAACACTCTTAGTACTAACTTTTAATGCTATGACAGCACAAGATACAGAGTCCTGCTGCAGAGAGTGAGGCAGGCTGCTACATGACCACCTTCAAGTGTTGTGGCCCCACGTCCACATAAATGCAGTCATAAACATATTACACTCTAAAAACTGCTGGGTTAAAAAACAACCTAACCATAACCCAGCTGCTGGGTCACCATTGGACAGAACGCACGCTGGGTTGTACCATTTAACCCTGATTTCTGGGTTGTTCGTCTGACCCAACCAGTGGGTAAAATCGACACTCTTGCTGGGTTAAATGTTAAAGTGCTGGGTTATTTTATTTGACCCAACCAGTGGGTAAAATTAACACTCTTGCTGGGTTGACACAGTCCATTTGATTTTTTTTTTTTTTCAAAAAAGACACAAAATGTACACAACATCACATAATGTAAATATATTGTCACAGAATAAGAAAATGTGAATAACTTAATTTTGACCAAAATGTTAGACAAAACCATATAATCACAAGCTGACCATTTGTTAAATATAAAATAAATGTAGTGTAACAAACACTCTGTAAAACAAAAACAAGGAGACCCCTGTAAGTCTGATATGAATTGCATTTCTTTTGTATTTAATACAATGTTTAAAAACTTTTTATATAGAAGTTTTCAATACAAATCTTATAACGCCTACACGACACAAGCATTTCCCGTCTTAATATTTTAACTATCCGTTATTTAACTATTACTATTTAATTTCCTTCAAAAATAGCATTAAAAACAAAAATGATAAAACTTTTTTAAATATTATTGATTAAATGTTGGCTGAAAAAACTGTTGTCCCCAAAATTTAATGACACGAGATGAGTACTCGTGTCCATCTGTCTGATCTATGCTGGAGAAACTCCCAGGTGAGAAGACACTTCTTAACATCAATGACAAAAAAACACAGGCTTCACCAAAAAGTCTGTATCAATAGCGTTGCCTCCAACAATGGAAAAGGTCTGTCAGGTCCCTCTTGTCTCATCCCCAAGGAACAAAACATGGAACAATGCTCCAGTCATCTCCATATTTTGCAGATATCATCCTCATCATGTTGGTCCACCTATGGATTATACAGCATCACTTAGTGTTGCAATATAACCAACATTTACATCGAGCATTTTTGTTAAGGACGTACAGCTACATATGCATTTAATGCAAAACATTTTTTCTCTTTTCAATACACAAAAATACATAACATGAACATGAATTTAGTGTATATTTTTGAATAATTTACCTGTGAGGGATAACAGGACATGGCGCTCCATCTGGATTTAATTTTGAATAACAAAACAGAATGGGAAAACAATATTAATCCCACACAATATTAATATCAAAGCATTTATTTTAAACAATAAAATATGCTCGCTCCTACCACAAATTACTAAAAAAAAGTAAAAATTTACATTAACTTACCATAAAATACTGAGTGCTCTGAGTACGATCCAGTCAGAGGTGAAGAATCCTGAAAGTTCTCCAAAGAATAAACCAACTGCTGGGTCAAAATAACACAAGCAGTTTTTATTATTTTTTTATTTTTTTAAACAGACAGGAACAGAAGACATATTAAGACTGTCATTAAACATATCCCAATAGCTTCTTCTGACACCTATTAAATATTATAAAATATGCCAAGAGACTTTCCACACACACAGCTTTAGCGAAGATTACTAATAAATTACCTAAAATTACATTTAAGATTACATTTAGTTTTTGTGTGTGTGTGTGCTACAAACGCACTTTTATCATAAAATCCAGTATAGCCGTCTATTGGCACAGAATATTAAAACATGACCTCATCACACCCGCATATCAAAGTGCGACTAAAAAGGCGGAAAAGCGAATAAACACGAAAACGAGCTCCTACCACAACTACAACATTTAACATTTAGGTAAAAATTAATATAAACTTACCATAAAATCCTGTCAGCATTAAGTGGCCTCGTGCTCCCGCTTCAGAAGTGAAGAATCCAGAAAGTTCCTCGTGCTGTGTCTCAATTCCGAAAACGCACAGAGCGGAGTTGACTTGGAAGTGCACACTCGAGGGTTTGAGGACTCCGGGTATAATAATGTAACGCAGCGCACAGGAAGCTTCTCACAGCCGCGATAATATTATACCATAACCGTATTATACCAAAGATTACCTGTTAGAAATACATAAAATGAAAAGAATTTTGTTTTAAGCACAGCAGTGACGTCACAGCCAGCGGTCGTTTCCAGAAGTTTCTGCCATGATGAGGCTGTGTTTTGCGGCTACATGAGCGCGAAGCACCTCAGGATTGTGTGGAGCTCAAATCTCCGAAATCGTTGGGACACTTTTTAAAATAGACGCTGTCTTTAATAACCGATTGATGTTTTGAGCTGTACACACATACATTCTCGCTTAAACAACTCTTAAAACTACACTTTGTGACACAATAACAGTAATATTTCAAACACTTTGCAGGCTGCCGTTTGGAGAAATGAAGAATAAACCAGTTGTTGGGTCAAAATATCTCAACCAGGTGTTCATGTGTAAATGACCCACTACATCTCATCTGACCCAGCATCACCCAACACAAACAACACAGCATGTTTTAGAGTGTACAGAGCATGTTAGCTGTCTAAAGTGTTTTTTTTAGGAGTTTGAGGTAAAGCTATTTTCTTACAATACAATGGGTTAAAGACTACTATTATTTCTGTGCAGTGTTTTTTCTTAAAAATAGAGAATGATTTAGCAAAAACACAGACTCACTGTGGAGGCTATCCAAAGTTTTGTTGTATGTAAATAATTACTAACAAATATATAAGTATGCATATATTTTAATTATCAGCTTGTGTGTCTTTATGGGCATGATTTACTAGTCTCTCTCTCTCTCTCTCTCTCTCTCTCTCTCTCTCTATATATAATATATATATATATATTATATATATATATTTTTTTTTTTTACATATTACAAAAATTACATATTATTGCATTGACAGTATCTAGTAATTAAAATCTGCATAGAATATTTTTTAATCTACTCAGATACATTTTCAAATGATAAAGTTTACTTTACAAATGACATTCCTATGTTCAGAATCCAGTGACCGCTTATTGATATTCCCCACAACAACATCATATGACATTGGGTCCATCTAAAAAATAAATGAGTAAAAATAATTAGTTTTGCCCTCATTAAAAAAATAGTATGCTTTCAATCATGTCGCATTAAGTACCCGGATTCTGGGTAATTTGCGATCCCATATTGCCGTCATGGCAAAGGAGTCGATCAATGCTGCATTGTGCTGTTTGTGCTCCGGTGCCAGGACTGTCAGGTGTGCATTGATTACAAATCAATGCACACTGATTGTGAGTAAAATGAAAGGATCATGTAAAGGATCATGTATTCTAAGCAAAAGATACATTTGGTCCAATACATTGTATTTAAATGGGTGCAATTTTTCAAATGAGTCGACACGTGGCATTGTTGGACAACATTTTAAATGTTAAATGACATTGATAACCAATTGCACCCAACAATTCACAAATGACACACAAATGAAACACATTTCAATAATACCTCACTCTCCAGGTCCATCTTAGGACCTATTCGTCCAGTGTCCAAATAATATAGTTTATATGGTCCCACTTTAGAAAGGATAAGAATATGGGTATCCTTACAAGCACCTTGTAGATCTGTGACAGTATTACACAATGTTAATGTCATCGTTTACTGTGTAATGTTAGTTTTAAGTTTAATGTGATCAATGTTAACATTTTATCCTATGAAAATTGTCTCCCATTTACTTGTAACAGTTACCAGCTGTTGAAAGAAAAAAATAGTCAACTCCAGATGTGAACAAGTTTAATTTAAACAGATTTCATGTTTAGTGTTTAACTTGATAAGAGTTTTAATTATTTATTACGTACAATTTATTAATGGCCCTAATTTTCCTATTGACTTTATTATTGGTTTACAGCCTCATAAAGTGGCATGTTTAGCGTTACTTTAAACTGAAATTTCAGGTGTTCATGTGATTCAGGAAATAGAAAGTGCTTCATGTGGGCAGCGATAACTACAGTATGTCTCTCTTTAATCTCTGTAATCTTTAACACTGCAACAGCATCGCTTGTAAGTATGTTTTGATTTACAATAACGTTCATTATATTTCTATATAAATGTGAATTGTTGTGGTTAATTAAGTGAATTGATTGGGCATTTTCATTATTGGCCATGTTCTGTGTTTTCGTCATGCTGTATATTTGCATATAGAAAGGATGTTTGTTTCAAGATATCATAAATTGTTATGACTGTAATCTTGTTAGTTTATGGACATTATTATTTAATGACTGTCAATAAGAACACCAAAGCTTTGTTGAGGACAGTACAGTGAAAAAGCGGCTGCAAGTAAGTTTACAACAGCAGTCACAAAGATTCAATTAAACTGAAAAAGGGTATTTTGTGTAATGGAGTCAACACTCACGACTAGATCCTATTTGTCCTGTTCAAAATCAAGCAGCTCGACTGCAGGGGCGGATCTACCGGTGTGGCAATTGCCACCCTAAGAAAAAGTCTTGCCACCCCAACACTAGTGTTCTAAAAATAAAAGAGTTTCCTCGACTGATTTACAGCAGCGACTCTGTATTTTGATGACATAGTGTAACACAGCGTCCTAATCATCTATCAGTGTTGCTGATAAAAATAAATTGTTAAATTGTAACATCTGTGCCACCGCAGTCTCGAGGAATAAGATCTAGTTTGCCGGATTACTGAGCCGGCGCTTTGTCCCAACCTAGGTTGTCTACGTGTGTCCTGTTTTTTTACTTTAACACTAAATTAAAGTTTACCTGTGTCTCCCACGTGTGTCTCTCTCAACATCATGAAAGGCATTCAGGCTTTAAATCCTTCAAGCTGTAGTTTTTTAAGGGAGGAAGATATTGTCTCTTTGGCTAATGCGTATAATCTTAAACATGAGCTTCAACAGGTAGGGAGAGTCCTAGATAGATTTAGGATTAATGGAAAAGAAAGTCCTACTACTCTGATGGAGTTTGTTCATTTTCTGGAACTATATAAGCTTGTTTTCTCTGAGCGCTTTAGGTTGTGCAAAATAGCTCTAGTGTTACCAGTTAGCAGTGCATCATGTGAAAGGAGTTTTTCAGCTCTGAAGATAATCAAAAATCACTTAAGGTCTACAATGGCAGAGAGTAGATTGTCTAGTTTGGCTATTCTCAGCATTGAATCAAAACCAAGGCCTTGAATTTAGATAACTTTGTTAAAAGATTTTCTGAACAACGTGGCAATCGTGGCATTCAGTTACAGTAGGTTTCATCACTTGCATATTCTTTAGATGTGAGTAGTAATGTCTACAGCTGTAATGTCTACAACAATATGTCTGCAACTGTACACATGTGCACCAAAGCTGTTTGTGAATGGTTTAATAAACTGCTGGTCATAACCTTGTTACACCAAAATGTGTTATTGTCACGGCTGGTCCGTGTGAGGCAGGCTTGGAGGACCCAAAAGCAGACACAATAGGTCGGATTCAATATAACAGTTTATTTCAAAATGAGGAGGTGAAACAGAGAGAGAGAGATGATCAAAAGAAACCAGTACTTGGGGTGCTGTCTGAAAAGAGCTGTGGCGTGGCTTGGTTGTGGAGGTGGATGAGAGACAGAGCACTGAATGCACAGGTTGAGCAAGCACGGCAGAGGAGTGAGCGTGGCTGTGTGGAGAGGTGAGGGCTGTGGTGCACGTGTAAAATCCGATGTGCAGTTTGAGGGAGAGATTGGAGATTCAGCAATCCTGAGGATAAAGGCAGGGCCGGAGTCAAAAACAGAAGCAAAGGTTCAAAGCCGGGTTATCAATCAATGTAGTGAACCGTTCCAACTCGTAAAGCTAAGGGTGTAACCAGAAGAGAAAAAAGGGTCAATAACATGAAAAAGGTAAAAAGGTATTATTTTCACAAAACACTAGACACAAAAAACACTAGGCTTGTGGCACGCAATAATTCGGCACTGGATGGTTGTTTGTGGCTGGTTTAAATAGGGAGAAAGTGACGAATGAGATGCAGAGCAGGTGTGCTCATGCCGGTGAATGAGGCGGCAAAACAGAAGCCGTGGGATGGAATGTGGAGAGGAGTTGCAGGTGATCATGGCTTGGTTAGAGCGGAGGGCATGACATGGCGTACTGTTACAGTACCCCTCCCCCTATGGGCGCCACCGGGCGTCCTAGCTGGTGCTTCTGGGTGTTGCCGGTGGAAGTCAGATATTAGAGTTGGGTCGACAATGAACCTGGCAGGGACCCAACTTCTTTCTTCTGGCCCATAACCCTCCCAATCGACGAGGTACTGTAGGCCCCTCCCTCGGCGTCGAGCTCTTAGCAGTTTGTGCACTGTAAAAACCTCACCCCCGTCGATGAGTTGAGGAGGAGGGGGAGGGCGGGTGGGAAGGGATAGGGGGCTGGGAACCAGTCGTCTGAGCTGCGAGACATGAAATGTCGGGTTGATGCGGCGCATAGAGAGGGGTAGGGAAAGCCTGACCGAAACAGGGTTAATTACTTTGGTGATCGTGAATGGTCCGATGAATCTGGGAGATAATTTGTGGGAGGTTGTTTTGATGGGAATGTCTCGGGTGGACAGCATCACCCTCTGACCCACTCTGTACCTGGGGGCTGCCGAGCGGCGTCGGTCAGCTTGCCGTTTGAAGGTGCAGATGGTGCGTAGGAGACGGGTTCTGGCCTGGGACCAAACTCTCTTGCAGCGGCGAACAAAAGACAGGGCTGAAGGTACGTTTACTTCCTCTTCTTGGGATGGGAACAGTGGTGGCTGATAGCCCAAGCAGCAATGGAAGGGTGAGAGGCCTGTGGCAGAGGTTGGTAGAGAGTTGTGCGCATACTCAATCCAGGGGAGTGTCCTACTCCACGTAGTTGCATCTCGTGAGGCCATGCACCTTAGGGCCTTTTCCAGTTCCTGGTTCAATCTCTCTGTCTGTCCGTTTGACTGAGGGTGATAACCAGAGGATAGGCTTGCTGTTGCTCCAATTAACCTGCAAAATGCCTTCCAGAACTCTGCTGAGAACTGGGGGCCACGGTCGGAGACAATGTCGGAGGGGAGGCCATGCAGACGGAAGACGTGGAGGATCATCAACTCAGCCGTTTCCTTGGCTGACGGGAGCTTTGGCAAGGGAACGAAATGGGCAGACTTGGAGAAGCGGTCAACTATGGTCAGTATACAGGTATTGCCATCAGAATTGGGGAGGCCAGTAACAAAATCCAGGGTGATATGAGACCAAGGTCGGTGAGGAGCTGGGAGAGGTTTTAGGAAGCCAGCGGGAGGTTTGTTGGTCGACTTGTTCCTAATGCAGGTGTCACAGGCTGTCACAAACCCTTGAACATCCGCCTTCATAGATGGCCACCAGAACCTTTGCTGAAGGAGGGATAGGGTGCGGGCTCTCCCCGGGTGACAGGCAATTCGAGAGCTGTGTCCCCATTCCAGCACCTGGGATCGGACGGACGCTGGGACAAAGAGGAGGCCGGGAGGAACGTTGCTTGGACCTGGTTCCCGATTAAGTGCCTTCTTCACCTGCGTTTCAATATCCAGGAGCGCGGCCGCCACCAGGCAACGAGGAGGCAGAATTGTCTCACTTGGTGATGGGTCTTGGGGCATGGAAAACTGTCGAGACAGGGCATCAGGCTTTATGTTTTTGGAGCCAGGGCGATACGAGAGCACGAAATCAAAACGAGAAAAGAACAGGCTCCACCTGGCTTGACGGGCGTTAAGTCTCTTGGCTGACCTGAGATATTCCAAGTTCTTATGGTCGGTCCAGACCACAAATGGAGAGGCAGTTCCCTCCAGCCAGTGCCTCCACTCATCCAAAGCAAGTTTAACTGCCAACAGTTCCCGATCTCCTATGTTATAATTCTTCTCAGCAGGGGAGAGACGACGGGAGAAGAAGGAGCAAGGGTGCAACTTGTTGTCCTTTAGTGATCTTTGGGACAAGACAGCCCCAATTCCTGACTCGGAGGCGTCCACCTCCACCACGAACTGGAGGGACGGATCCGGGATGATTAATATGGGTGCAGATGTGAACCTATGTTTTAGGTTGGTGAATGCGTCCTCAGCCTGCTTGTTCCAGAGAAAAGGAGCTTTGGTGGAGGTTAACAAGGTGAGAGGCGCCGCCACGGAGCTGTAATTTCTAATGAAGCGCCTATAAAAATTGGCAAACCCCAAGAATCGCTGGAGGTCTCGTCTTGTGGTGGGTGTGGGCCAGTCGGTGACAGCAGTTAACTTAGATGGCTCCATCTGAAGGCTGGAAGGGGCGATGATAAAGCCAAGGAAAGACACAGATTCTTGGTGGAATTCACACTTCTCGGCTTTGACATAAAGTTTGTTTTCGAGGAGTCTCTGCAAGACTTGTCGAACGTGCAATCTGTGCTCCTCCAGAGAACGGGAAAAAACTAAAATGTCGTCCAGGTACACAAAAACGAAAATATTCAGGAAGTCTCTGAGCACGTCATTAACCAAGGCTTGAAAAACAGCAGGAGCATTGGTAAGCCCGAAGGGAACCACTAGGTACTCATAGTGGCCTGTGGGTGTGTTGAATGCAGTCTTCCATTCGTCCCCCTCCCTTATCCTCACTAGATGATATGCATTCCGCAAGTCCAGTTTGGTGAACACACATGCTCCTTGCAGAAGTTCGAAGGCCGTGCTCATGAGTGGAAGAGGATAGCGATTTTTGATGGTGATGGCATTCAGACCGCGGTAGTCAATACAGGGACGAAGGGACTTGTCCTTTTTGTCCACAAAAAAGAAACCGGCTCCAGCCGGTGAGGATGAGGGTCGGATGATCCCTGCTGCCAGTGACTCAGTTATGTATTTATCCATGGCCTCTCTCTCCGGGGCCGAAAGGGAATACAAGCGCCCTCTTGGGGGGGTAGTACCTGGGAAGAGATCGATGGAGCAGTCGTAGGGTCTGTGGGGCGGCAGAGACAGAGCACGTGTCTTGCTGAACACTTGTGTGAGGTCCTGGTATTCAGAGGGAACATTGGAGAGATCTAGGGGTTCTTCCTTGGAAACAGGGTGTGACGAGTGGGCTCTGGCAGAGTGGAGGCATAAAGACAGGCAGGGCTCCAATCCAAGATGGTGTTCTTGGCCCAGTCAATGCTGGGGTTATGTCTGCGCAGCCAGGGAGCCCCCAGGACAACAGGAGCATGAGAACCCTCCATGATGAAGAAAGAGATGGTCTCAACATGGTTACCAGAGATTCTTAGAGTGAGGGGGGGGTGCGGCGAGTGATGGATGGTAAAGAACTTCCATCAAGAGCCTGGACTGACAGTGGGGTGTCCAAGGCCAGAAAGGGTATTCTTAGTTCCCTTGCAGTAGCAGCGCACATCAGGTCTTGGTCAGATCCAGAGTCAATGAGTGCTTTGAGTGGTTGGGCCTTGTTCTGGAAGATGATCATGACGGGTAGCAAGGGGCGTTGGCCTGAGAGATTTCTCTGAGAGAGGTCCTCCAAGACTCCCAGTTTCATTGGAGGGCCTATTGTTTTAACGGGCACTGAAGGTGGAAGTGGCCTACTTGGCCGCAGTAGAAGCAGGCCTCTTGATCCCGCCGCCGTTGGCGTTCCTCAAGAGAGATCCGGGCCCGGTCTATCTGCATAGGCTCAGCAGTTTGTGGATGGGTGATTGGTCTCATTCTTACAAGGGGTCTGGTGCGTTCTTTGCGTCTGAGCCGGAGGCGTGCATCGATGCGACCTGCTAGATCCATGAGACCATTCAGGTCTGAAGGGAGCTCCTGAGAGACCAACTCATCCTTTACGGCCTCGCTCAGTCCATGAAAAAACACGTCGCACATTGCGCATTCATTCCATCCACAAGAGGCCGCCAGGGTGCGGAACTCGATGGCGTAATCGTAGACTGAGCGTGCTCCCTGACGGAGTCTCAGCATCTGCCCAGCTGCCTCCTTGCCAGAAAGTGAGCGATCAAAGACTCTTTTCATCTCTCTGGTGAATGCGTTGTAATTAGTGCAGCAGGGGTCGTCGGCGTCCCATAGTGCCGTTCCCCACTCACGTGCTCTTCCAGAGAGAAGTGTGATGACATAGGCTATTTTTGAACGTTCCGTGGGAAATGTAGAGGTTTGTAACTCGAGAGACAGGGAGCACTGTGAGAGGAAGGCTCGGCAGGTGCCGGGTTCTCCATTGTAGGACTGAGGGGGTGGCAGGCGGGGTTCTCTGATCAGAGGAGGTGGAGAACGAACTGGAGCTGGGGGTGATGAGACCTGGAACTGTTCAATCCGAGAAGCAAGTGCAGTGAGGGTGTCCGCCATAGACCTTAGGTTCTGATTCACTTGCTGAATCTCCCCCTGGTGGGTGCCGAGAAGGGTGCCCTGTGCCTCCAAGGCGGTCCTGAGTTGACCTAAATCCGCTGGGTCCATGTTGGCCGAATTATTCTGTCACGGCTGGTCCGTGTGAGGCAGGCTTGGAGGACCCAAAAGCAGACACAATAGGTCGGATTCAATATAACAGTTTATTTCAAAATGAGGAGGTGAAACAGAGAGAGAGAGATGATCAAAAGAAACCAGTACTTGGGGTGCTGTCTGAAAAGAGCTGTGGCGTGGCTTGGTTGTGGAGGTGGATGAGAGACAGAGCACTGAATGCACAGGTTGAGCAAGCACGGCAGAGGAGTGAGCGTGGCTGTGTGGAGAGGTGAGGGCTGTGGTGCACGTGTAAAATCCGATGTGCAGTTTGAGGGAGAGATTGGAGATTCAGCAATCCTGAGGATAAAGGCAGGGCCGGAGTCAAAAACAGAAGCAAAGGTTCAAAGCCGGGTTATCAATCAATGTAGTGAACCATTCCAACTCGTAAAGCTAAGGGTGTAACCAGAAGAGAAAAAAGGGTCAGTAACATGAAAAAGGTAAAAAGGTATTATTTTCACAAAACACTAGACACAAAAAACACTAGGCTTGTGGCACGCAATAATTCGGCACTGGATGGTTGTTTGTGGCTGGTTTAAATAGGGAGAAAGTGACGAATGAGATGCAGAGCAGGTGTGCTCATGCCGGTGAATGAGGCGGCAAAACAGAAGCCGTGGGATGGAATGTGGAGAGGAGTTGCAGGTGATCATGGCTTGGTTAGAGCGGAGGGCATGACATGGCGTACTGTTACAGTTATTTAGTTTTCAGTCCATGCAAATTTGATGGGTTGTTAAAAAAGAAGAGATACTTGGACTTAAAGGGACTTTAGTTGCTTTACTTGCACTAAAATTATTCAATTTGTTTTCATGTCTCATCCAAGATATTTGAATACTTTAAAAGTTCATTTTGTTGCTCTTGTTGCACTGAATACTGTGATTTATTTTATTAATTTTGAAGATATTTGTTGTTGATTTAAATGTGGTTTCTGTATATTTATTATGTGTTTTGACTTAAGGAAACTTGATCCACTGAGAGTTTGTATCCATATGCAGTCTGCATTGTTTGTCATGCTTTGTAAATCAAACTTGGCATAGACTTAAACTTGCTACAGGTTTGCAGAGAACTCAATAAAGAGAAGTTAAATATACCGTACCATCTCATTTAATTTATCTGACGTTCCAATCCAGATATCAGGTTCAAGTCAATCACACATCAGCCTATATTGAATTTTTATAGGACAATGTAAAGCACTCTAGTGTATACACCGAATAAGAATAGCCTTCCTTGAATCCACAAAAACCATGCAAGGATGCTTGCTTCAGTGTTGCCACCCCTCATAATTTTAATGCCACCCCCTTGCCACCCCATGAATAATTTTCTAGATCCCCCCTGCTCCACTGCAAGTGCTGCAGCTGCTATGGCCAGAGCAAATGCTGGGACAGCTAAGGCATGTTTGATGTTTTCAGATAAAGAAGAAAAAATAAAGGTGTCTGGGGATCCAGTGGTGGTGATGATGATCGTGTCTTGGGGTCCGGTGGTGGTGGTGATGATCGTGTCTGGGGGTCCAGTGGTGGCCATGATGATCGTGTCTGGGGGTCCAGCGATGGTGATGATTGTGTCTGGGGGTCCAGTGGTGGTGACGATGATCGTGCCTGGGGGTCCGGTAGTGGTGGTGGTGATGATTGTGTCTGGGGGTCCAGTGGTGGCCATGATGATCGTGTCTGGGGGTCCAGTGGTGGCCATGATGATCGTGCCTGGGGGTCCAGTGATGGTGGTGATCGTGTCTGGGGGTCCAGTGGTGGTGATGATTGTGTCTGGGGGTCCAGTGGTGCTGATGATGATCGTGTCTGGGGGTCTGGTGGTGATGATCGTGTCTGGGGGTCCAGTGGTGGCCATGATGATCGTGTCTGGGGGTCCAGTGGTGGTGATGATCATGTCTGGGGGTCCAGTGGTGGCCATGATGATCGTGTGTGGGGGTCCAGTGGTGGTGATGATGATCGTGTCTGGGGGTCCGGTGGTGGTGATGATGATGAACGTTTCTGGGGGTCTAGTGGTGGTGGTGATGATGATTGTGTCTGGGGTCAAGTGGTGGTGGTGGTGGTGGTGATGATGATCGTGTCTGGGGGTCTAGTGGTGGCCATGATGATCGTGTCTGGGGGTCCAGTGGTGGTGATGATTGTGTCTGGGGGTCCAGTGGTGGTGATGATGATTGTGTCTGGGGGTCCGGTGGTGATGATCGTGTCTGGGGGTCCAGTGGTGGCCATGATGATCATGTCTGGGGGTCCAGTGGTGGTGATGATTGTGTCTGGGGGTCCCGTGGTGGTGATGATGATCGTGTCTGGGGGTCCAGTGGTGGCCATGATGATCGTGTCCAGTGGTGGTGATGATTGTGTCTGGGGGTCCAGTGGTGTGATGATGATCGTGTCTGGGGGTCCAGTGGTGGTGATGATGATCGTGTGTGGGGGTCTGGTGGTGGTGGTGGTGGTGATGATCGTGTCTGGGGGTCCAGTGGTGGCCATGATGATCGTGTCTGGGGGTCCAGTGGTGGTGATGATTGTGTCTGGGGGTCCAGTGGTGGTGATGATGATTGTGTCTGGGGGTCCAGTGGTCGCCATGATGATTGTGTCTGGGGGTCCAGTGGTGGTGATGATGATCGTGTCTGGGGGTCCGGTGGTGGTGATGATGATGATTGTTTCTGGGGGTCTAGTGGTGGTGGTGATGATGATCGTGTCTGGGGTCTAGTGGTGGTGGTGGTGGTGGTGGTGATGATGATCGTGTCTGGGGGTCTAGTGGTGGCCATGATGATTATGTCTGGGGGTCCAGTGGTGGTGATGATTGTGTCTGGGGGTCCAGTGGTGGTGATGATGATCGTGTCTGGGGGTCCAGTGGTGATGATCGTGTCTGGGGGTCCAGTGGTGGCCATGATGATCATGTCTGGGGGTCCAGTGGTGGTGATGATCATGTCTGGGGGTCCAGTGGTGGTGATGATGATTGTGTCTGTGGGTCCGGTGGTGATGATCGTGTCTGGGGGTCCAGTGGTGGCCATGATGATCGTGTCTGGGGGTCCAGTGCTGGTGATGATTGTGTCTGGGGGTCCAGTGGTGGTGATGATGATCGTGTCTGGGGGTCCTGTGGTGGTGATGATGATGATCGTTTCTGGGAGTCTAGTGGTGGTGGTGATGATGATCGTGTCTGGGGGTCTAGTGGTGATGGTGGTGGTGGTGATGATGATCATGTCTGGGGGTCTAGTGGTGGTGGTGATCCGTGTCTGGGGGTCCAGACCTGATGATGCTGTTCTGGCAGGAGATTAATAATTACAGAGGGCTTGGTAGTTGATGTACCTACAAAAGTAGATATTGAAGCAGCTGTTTAAGTCAATTTCTTAACCTTAATTTACTAAGAAACACGACAATCACATTTAATCAAAGGTTTTAAATGATCTGTGTTAACTTTTTTTTGTGTACAGTGCCATTATGTTCTAGAATTTCAGCACTTTATTCCATCCAGGCACAAAAACGAAAATTTGGCTCCAAATCACCCCCCCCCCCCTCACCCCACTGCCCCTCTGTTGAAAAATGTGAAAAGCAGATTCCTTAAAAAAAAATTGGATACTCATAAACAAAAGGAATTGAGGCCAAAATTATACACATGATCAACTATAACCATGCAAAACATTATGACCAACAGGCTGTAGGTTTGCCTTGTGGTTATGGGGCAGTTCTGGCCCATCATGGGACCTCTGGGGGGTGTGCATTGGCATAGGCCATGTGTGACTGGCACTAGGATGTTAGTTTAGTTGCATATCCAATGGGTGCTGTGGATTGTGGGGTGGCGTTGCAATAGATTGTCCTTGTTTCTCCAAGGCATTTCATGGATGCTCAGTTGGATTGAGATCTGGGGATTCTGGAGGCCGAATCAACAACCTTGAACTTTTTTCCTGCTAAGCAGGCTGTGATGCAGTGGGTGTTATTTTTATCCTGGCAAGCATTGACTTTTCTTTCTCAGATTTATGCTGCACTGGCTTTTCTGTGGGATCTGCAATTTTTAATAATATTTTTTTAATGGTGAATGTGCACTGTAATCAAAGTTAAAGTTGGTCCAATATAATATTACACAGTGTTGTTATTATTTACATCAATGATAAAAAATAGTAAGTGTGAGTTTTAGCCATTGGCCTCCATGCCTAGTTCCTCTCTCTCTTTCTCTCTCTCTCTCTCTCTGCATTTAGTCCCACAGTGTACTCCACAGGAACCTCCCTACTCTCTGCTCCATGTACAGGGAATGTCGGTTAAGAGAAATTCCTATGTTCGGAATGTTCACTTCCTCCATGCGTTACCATGGTAACATAAGCACCACAGATACCTGTCACTGATGCAGCAGAGATTAAATATTGAATATTTATTGAAACAAAAACTGATAACATTATAAAACATATACTATTGAATTGTGTATAACTTGTAAATAAATTATTTAATTAATTTACAAGGTGTAATGATGTAATGATTATTGTCTTGCAGGTTTTTTTTTTATTTTTTACAGATTACTAGCCTTTATAATAGTAAAGATGTTTAGATTAAATTAAATGTAAATTTAGCCATTTTTATATTACGTTGCTCTTGAATTTATATGTGCATAACGACAATAGATATATAAATCCCTTCATGCTCTAGCAAGATGCAATGACTGAATTTTTCATGTCCACTTGCAGAGAATCGATGACACATTGTTCACTTGTTCCCTACATCGTTCACAGTTCCCTGCAGTTTTGCTCCCTGTGGAATATGGCTGATGGATGCAGTCCCAGTCCCAAACCCAGATAAAATGGGAGAGTTGGGTCAGGAAGGGCATCCTGCATTAAAAAAAAAAGTTGTGTTTGGATCAAATGGTCTGTGTTGTGTCGACCCCTTGATGGGAGCAGCTGAAACACCACCAACACATTGGGTTTCTCTGGGCAATGCAGAGAGGTAACATCATTTTGACCTTGGTTCTCTCACCTGACCCGATCCTGGTTCTCTTTTTAAAAACATTTGTAAACATTCAATGACAATTTCTTCTCCATTTCTTCCTATTGCGGTGTGGATTACTAACGTTATGTGAACTACGCTGCTCCATACTATAGCCTCATGCCTATAGTGTGACCTCATGCCTACGAAAATACTGGACATTGAACCACTAGTTAAACCTGTAATTGTTTATCGTATCTCTAAGCAGAAGTGTAACAGTAGATCTTAGCCAGTCTAAATCCTTCTTTCACCTTTACCATTGATGAAGTCCTGTGTTAGATTGCAGTGTGTTGTGGGTCGTGGTCTTGCTGCATGATGATTTTCCTCACAGTTAGACTGGATGCATTTCTCTGTAAATTGCCAGACAGAATGTTTCTGTGGACATCTAAATTCATTCTGCTCTCCCGTCATGAACTCCAATGTCAGTAAAGACCAGTGAGAACATTCCAGAGCCATGCAAGCCCAAACCATGACACTAGCTCCACTGTGCTACACCCATGAGCATGTATCTTCTGGATCAGGAGCAGATCCTTTCTTTGGCCTTTCCATCACTGTGGTAGACACTCGCTTTTTGTGGCTCATCTCAGCATTTATTTGCAAATCTGAACTTTAGAAATCTTACAGATGAGTGTTTTGCCTGTTGTGGAATAGACTCAAGGTCTTCTTTAAGTGCTGGATTGTGAGACTTCATGTCTGTCCTGTGGATACTGTTGGTGATGCCACTAACTGTTGTTTTGGGGTTTGTCTTCACAGCTCTCACCATTAGCTGCTGTAGTTTTCTTTGGCTGACCTGGCAGATGTCTGCTTGATTCATGTTTTTTTTTTTTTTTTTTTTCATATGATATTAACTATTTTTTCTGGGTGTTTTTTTGTTGTTGTTGTTGTTGTTGCTTTTTTGCACGGAAACTATCAGAAATGGATGACAACAACGTCAACTGTATTAAATGTAAACCACAAACAAAAGAACTGACTTTGAACTGCCCTTTGCTTATTTACTCATCTGCCATAAAAGACTAGAGGAAGCACAAAATATGTTTATATGGAAAAATGCAAATGTGTGTAGCAGTGTGACATGCAAAGTGGTAGACACGAAAGATAAAAAAAAAAACATAAAAAAATTGTATTTCCATACAAGAGTAATGTCAAAAAAAAAAAAAAACTGTTCCAGAAGTTTATTGGCCCAGATAAAAACATGTGAGTGACTGGAGTTGGGTTAAGGATAGAACAGAACCCTCGACTTCACAGAAGAAATGTGGTCAGAAAAACACTGCGCGATTAATTGTTATTATCGATTAATTCAAATTTATGGTTTATGTTGAAAAACAAAAATCAATTTTACAATTTTACTTTGGTTTGGCACAGCGACCTTCCATAGTTCTGCGACGCCCCGCCCCCTCCTCCCTCCCCTGTTGTTGGAAAATACGAAAGACAACATGGCAGCGTGCTCTGACAAATCCAAAAAGCTTGTTTCCAAGAGAGGCGCAGTTTCTTCTGTCGTATGGAAATCGTTTGGGTTTGCAACCTCAGACGTTGAACAATCCAAAGCCCAAATCAGCACCTTACACAGAACCACGTTGTTGAATAGAAGGCGTGTTTGCCGCTGCAAATTAAAAAAGACAGCGGCAGCCTCAAAACAAAAAGCAAGTAAACGTAGCAGCCTCGTTTTCCCACTGTATCCCATATGATAAGAAGGGGCTTTGATGGAAGGGTATTACTGATGCTGTGGCGCATTACATCGCTAAAGACATTGTGCCCATATACGCAGTTGAAAAGCCTGGGTTTATTAATATGCTCGAAATAATCGACCCCTGATATGAGCTACCAAGCCGAAAGTATTTTTCACAAGTTGCCCTCCCCGCGTTATACAACACTACATGTGAAAAGTTCGAGATGGAGAAGTTCGCAGCTGGAGAATGTGTTGTTTTACTCCCCCACGACAGACCTTTGGTCCATTCGAATCATGCAGCCCTACTTGAGTTTGACGGCACATTGTATAACAGACGACTGGATTCTGCAAAGTTTCTGCCTCCAGACAGCTTATTTCTCGAGTGACCACACGGGTCTGAAAGATGCTGATTTTTTTTTCTTGCTCTGGCCCTCACCTCACTTTCCATTCTCCATCATTTTCTGCTTACCTTTTCACCAAACATATTTTACTTTGTTGTACTTGTGGTAATCCTCAGTTCCTAGGTTATGTGTCCACCTAGATTTTATTACATGGGTTTTATCTTCCTCATTACTTTGCATAATTATTCAAACTTTGGTATAATCATGTCATGTATTATTGTCATCCAGTCCTGAACCACATGTTTCTGTTCTTGTCTCCTTGGGGTTTTGCGCAGGAGTATTAATCTGAATGTTTATTATTACCGATGCACCAATAATATTTTTTTCATATGTAGCATCTCTCAGGAAGTTTTCTTCCAGTTTCCTCCATCTGACATATGAATATTGATAAAAAGCTTATAATACAAAGATTACCCAAAAGCATGACATGTAAGTTTGATATACTCTATAACAACAATGACTATGATGATGTAATTTACTACCACATCAGTGTCATCTCCCACCATGATACCTGTCGATAATAAGTGGTGACTTTAAGAGCTTCAGATTATAAATTCCAAGTGAGGAAGCTGAATAGAGCAGACAAAATCATCCTGTGACTTTAAGACCATGTCAGGGCGTGTCCAGTTTGATGTGATCACACTGAAGCGCTGACATTTAACGGTCTTCTCTGGTGCAGAGGATTCAGTGTTATAGCTGAATCTGGCCTTAGCATTGCTTTATGTCGTTTGTTCTACATCATGGAGTTACTAAGTTTGGGAACGTGTCTCATGGCCCTGGTGGCTTTCTCAGCAGCACAGGTACGTCTGAAAGTCACAAGTTCACAATCTTTAAATAGGCTGTCCATTTAAAAAAAATGAAATTAAAAATCAATATAGTTTGATCTACATCATTGTTTTTCTGTTTAATGTAAATGTACATCAATGTAAAGTAATGAATGGAAATCCATCTTCCTATGATTTTTCAATCAAGTTCAATAAAGTCTATCTATCTATCTATCTATCTATCTATCTATCTATCTATATATCTATCTATCTATCTATCTATCTATCTATCTATCTATCTACTGCTTTACTTTACTCACTTCAGGGATCAAGTTTTTACAGCTTTAGCAGCAACTTATTTTGTTTGTACTCTGGCATTTGGATTTTGAGTCTCAAAAGGTTTATAAAGTGAGATGCTGATTTGTAAAAACTCCATACTTTCAGACTTTATTCCAATAAAATGCTTGGTGATTTTACAAGAGCAGATCCATGAATTTTAAAGAAACACTAACACTACTTGGATGTGCCATTTTCTATGGCAGTGATGTTATATTTTAAATGAATAAGCTTAGCAGGTATTAAATTTGAGATGAGGATCTTTCACCTAGCTTTTACTCAAAGGCAACATTCTTAGAAAAACATGAGTACATGGTTAATTTAAAAAAGCAACTGTTCTTTACAGTCCTCAGACACTACAACAATAATGCTGGAGGACATCAGCACTTCTATGACGTCTTCCACCTCCTCAACTGCAATTCCATCTACCACCACCATCACAGAAATGTCATCAACCACCACCTCAACTGCAATTTCATCTACCACCACCATCACAGAAATGTCATCAACCACCACCACCACCACAGAAATTTTATCTACCACCACGACCACAGAAATTCCATTAACCACCACTACAATGCCATCTACAGAAATGTCATCTACCACCACCACCATCACAGAAATGTCACCAACCTCCACCTCAACTGCAATTCCATCTACCACCACCATCACAGAAATGTCATCAACCTCCAAATCAACTGCAATTCCATCTGACACCACCTCCACCACTACAGAAATGCCATCAACCACCACCTCGACTGCAATTACATCTACCACCACCATCACAGAAATGCCACCAATGACCACCTACACTGCAATTTCATCTACCACTCCCACCACCACCATCACAGAAATGTCATCAACCACCACCTCAACTGCAATTCCATCTACCACCACCACAGAAATGTCATCAACCACCACCTCAACTGCAATTCCATCTACCCCCACCACCACAGAAATTCCATTGATCACCACTGCAATTCCGTCTATAGACATGTCACCTACCATCACCACTACCACCACAGAAATGCCATCAACCACCTCGACTGCAATTTCATCTACCACCACCATCACAGAAATTCCATGGCCCACCACTTCAATGCCATCGACCACCATTGCAATGACATCTACAGAAATGTCATCAACCACCACCACCACCACAGAAATTTTATCTACCACCACCTCAACTGCATTTCCATCTACCACCATGACCAGAGAAATTCCATTAACCACCACTACAAAGCCATCTACAGAAATGTCATCTACTACCACCACCATCACAGAAATGTCACCAACCTCCAACTCAACTGCAATTCCATCTACCACCACCATCACAGAAATGTCATCAACCTCCAAATCAACTGCAATTCCATCTGACACCACCTCCACCACTACAGAAATGCCATCAACCACCACCTCGACTGCAATTACATCTACCACCACCATCACAGAAATGCCACCAATGACCACCTACACTGCAATTTCATCTACCACTCCCACCACCACCATCACAGAAATGTCATCAACCACCACCTCAACTGCAATTCCATCTACCACCACCATGGAAATGTCATCAACCACCAGCATAGAAATGCCACCAATGACCACCTCCACTGCAATGCCATCTGCAGAAATTTCATCTACCACCCCCCCCACCACCATCATAGAAATGTCATCAACCACCACCTCAACTGCAATTCCATCTACCCCCACCACCACAGAAATTCTATCGACCACCACTGCAATGCCATCTACAGAGATGCCATCTATCACCACAGAAATATCATCTTCCCCCAGCACTGCAATATCATCGTCCACTACCACAGAAATTAAATTAATCACCACTGCAATGCCATCTACAGACATATCACCTACCATCACCACCACCTCCACCACAGAAATGCCATCAACCACCTCGACTGCAATTTCATCTACCACCACCACAGAAATGTTATCTACCAACACCTTAACTGCAATTCCATCGACAGAAATGTCGTCCACCACCACCACCACCACAGAAATGTTATCTACCACCACCTACACTGCAATTCAATCTACCACCATCACCACAAACATTCCATCAACCACCACTATAATGCCATCTACAGAAATGCCATCTACCACCATCACAGAAATGTCATCAACCTCCACCTCAACTGCAATTCCATCTATCACCAGCATCACAGAAATGTCATCAACCACCACCTCAACTGCAATTCCATCTGCCACCACCACCACAACCACCTCAGAAATCTCATCAACCACCACCTCCACTGCAATTCCATCTGCCACCACAACCACCTCAGAAATGCCATCAACCACTACATCAACTGCAATTCCATCTGCCACCACCACCACCACCACCACCACCACCACAGAAATGCCATCAACCACCACCTCCACTGCAATTCCATCTACCCCCACCACAACAGAAATTCCATTGATCACCACTGCAATGCCATCTATAGACATGTCACCTACCATCACCACTACCACCACAGAAATGCCATCAACCACCTCGACTGCAATTTCATCTACCACCACCATCACAGAAATTCCATGGCCCACCACTGCAATGCCATCGACCACCACTGCAATGACATCTACAGAAATGTCATCAACCACCACCACCACAGAAATTTTATCTACCACCACCTCAACTGCATTTCCATCTACCACCACGACCACAGAAATTCCATTAACCACCACTACAATGCCATCTACAGAAATGTCATCTACCACCACTACCACCACAGAAATGCCATCAACCACCTCAACTGCAATTCCATCTGCCACCACCACCACCACCACCACCACAGAAATTCCATGGGCCACCACTTCAATGCCATCGACCACCACTGCAATGCCATCTACAGAAATGTCATCTACCACCACCACCACCACCACAGAAATGTTATCTATCACCACCTCCACTGCAATTCCATCAACCACCACTGCAACGACATCTACAGAAATGTCATCAACCACCACCTCAACTGCATTTCCATCTACCACCACCACAGAAATTCCATCGACCACCACTTCAATGCCATCTACAGAAATGTCATCTACCACCACCACCACAGAAATGTCATCAACCACCACCGCAACTGCAATTCTATCTATTACCACCGCCATAGAAATGCCATCGATTACCACCTCCACTGAGATTCCATCTACCACCACCAGTTCCACTGCAATTCCATCTACCACCAGCAGCTCCACTGCAATTCCATCTACCACCAGCAGCTCCACAACACCTCGAAGTACCACTGTCACCCAAAATAGCACAACCGCAACAAAATCATTCACCACGACAATGCAGTCTCGTCTATCTCCTAGCACTAAAGTGCCCACTGCCAGCCTTCCCAACAGCAGTCCAGGTGCGAAAGCAGTACTAATAACCTGTATTCTACCTGCTCTGTTTTATCTGATGTGACAAAGGACATTAAATATACTGAAGAAATGTTAAGAACATTTACATTGGATTTTATTTGAAGGTAAATCTGTTAGGGGTGAAAATTATATGGTAGGTGTGTGTAGCGAAAACAAAAATCAAATAAACCTATGCTAGAGTTTTCATCCCCTGAGTTCCAGTGAAAGGAACTCTTAATGCTTCAGCATACCAAGACATTTTTTGGACAATTTTATGCTCCCAACTTTCTGGCAACAGTTTGAGGACGGCCCCTTCGTGTTCCAACATGACTGCGCAGTACTGCGTACTCCCGGGCGCCATTCTGTCAGCTGCTTTCCACTGTACTGGACTGTGAACTTGAAGAATATTCCGAAATTAGGATCATTCACCATCAGGACTTTATAGGACAGACATTTTCTATCATTGTTCTCCCCGACTGATCCATTGAAACCAGTGAAGCCGACTCATTTCTCCTGCACCCCCACATGCACACACATACAAAGACATTTTATACATTCACTTGCACATTGAAATTATTGTATTTAATTGTAAATATTGTTATCCAGTGCACTGCAGTGTCTATTATATGTCTAATATTTAATATATTAAAATTAGCCTACAGGCCAGTGGTGATTTGCACTTTTTACATTTTATTTGTTATTGTCGTCTAATCTTATTTCTTTGTGTCATTTGTCATTAAAATAAACATTTGGCATTGATAATTCTTGACTCTCAGTCATTTATTTATGTTCAAAAACAAAGAGACTCAAAATCCTGTACAGGTACTGTAGATGTTCTGGCTGGTTCAGCAGATTCGCCAGACTCGTAGTGCAGACTGAAATAGTCAGATCCAAGGGACTCAGTATGTGGCTGTGCTCCATTCCACAGTGTACTTCAGAGGGTGCTCCCTACTCCCTATGCAGGGAATGTCGAAACTAAAGGAACTAACTTCCCTTGACAAAATTCCACCATTCAGAACGCACCAGCAACATCACCAGCGCTGACGTCACGTTCTCCGTGCGTTACCAGGGTAACAAAAGCACATGTTGCTGCTGCTGTGGAAATTTTGCACTGCAGACATATTGAATATTTATTAAAAACAAAAACTGATACCATTATAAAACATATACTATTGAAACGTGTAGAACTTATTTTCATTATTTACAAGATGTAGAGAAATTATTTATATATATATATATATATATATATATATATTTTTTTTATGCAAATAATATGTAGAATAATAATATGCCCATATAATACTAAGGATTTCCTGTAAAGTGGAACATTCCACTTTAAAATGTTCTCAGATGACTCTGCAGTTGTAGGGGGTGTTAATGGTGGTCAGGAAGTATAGTCCAGGGCCTAGTGGACAGCTTTGTGAATTGATGTGAGAGGAACCATCTTATCCTGAATGTGACTAAGACCAAGGAGATAGTGGTGGATCTCAGGAGAACCAAGCCTGCCCTGAGCACAGTCCACATTCAGGTGGAAGTGGTGGAGAACCACAGATATCTTGGAGCAGATTCTAAATCCTGGGGAAACTCAAGTCAGTTAATGTCTGCAGCAAGATGTTGCAGATCTTTTAGCAGTCTGTTGTGGCAAGTGCAAAATTCTTTGCTTCCATCTGTGGGGCAGCAGCATCAGGATCAGTGACTCTAAGAAACTAAACAAACTCATGAAGAAAGTGAGCTTAATACTGGGCACTGCCCTGGACTGTTTGGAGCTTGTAGTGGAGAGAAGGATGTTACACAAACTGTTAACCATCATGGAGAACACCTCACATCTCCTTCACAACCTGCTGGCTAAACAGCGGAGCCCTTTCAGCAAGAGAATGCTATAGCTCCGCTGAGACAAAGAACGCTACAGGAAGTCTTTTCTGCCGACTGCAATTAGCCTTTACAATGACATTACCCTGTGTCAGGAAAGGGATCTCCGTCTCTGACATCACAATAAATATGCTCATACTGTAAACATTCTGTCTTCAATGCACTATGGTCACATCCTTCATTCATTACATCCTCTTTTTATTAGAATTTGCTGGTTATATACTTGCTGGTTTATTCTCATGATTAGTACTTGCTGGTGCACCTCGTATATGATTTCATTTCCACCTGTATATACGATCATCATGCACATGCACATGTATATACCCCCCTCCCTCCAATCGTGTTGCTGCTTATTTGTTGTACATTATGTGAACTGACTGCTGTAACGATTCAGTTTCCCCTCTGGAATTAATAAAGTACTCTATCTATCTATAAATATATGAGTCAATAATTGAACCCATCGCCCTGTATGCCAGTGAAGTGTGGGTCTCGCTTACACACCAGCAATTTGACAAATGGGACAAACATCCAACCAAGACCCTGCGTGCAGAGCTCTGCAAAATGATATTAAAGGTGCACAGAAACACCACGAATTAGCAGAATTAGGCTGATATCCGTTACTGATAAAAATACAAAAAAGGGCAATTAAATTCTGGAAACACCTTAAAGAGAGCGAGCCAAACTCACACCATTATAAAGCTCTGCAGTACCAGAAATCATCCAACTGGTCCAACTAGTCACTGCCCCCCAACACAATGGTCACTCATTAACACACCGCCATCACACACTAACACAATAAAGACTCAGGACCAAATTCACCAAAGTAGCAAAGACAATTGGAATGAACCAAATGACACAAACACTAAAAAGTAACTATTTGAACTATTGAAAAAACACAAACTAAACTGCAGAGTGAGACGGGTGTTATCTGGCCCTGAACACACAGTACAGAATATCTGAGCACGCTGACTGCCTCTAGTGAAGGACCATGGCTAAGGCAGGAAGAATCTCTACTGACTCAAGTGAATCAAAGGACTCGTGAGACTCGGATCTGCTCAGTGATTCAGAACGATTCGAATCTGTGTATGGATCCGGGCTTCTCATCTCTAGTCACAGGTGTAGTCAACTACTAATCAGAAACGGAAGACAAGTTCAGCGTGAAATTAACCAGTCAAAATAAAAGCCTTAAAACATGCAATAAGAAAATCACAACAACAAAACATACAATAAAATACACACAGACCTTCCCTTCATAAAAAATGTGAAATACAGAATAATTATCTACCCTGTGAGATCATCTACCACCTGAAGCCCTTTACTACCACCTCAGCGTCCCACCATGATGAGGAAGCTGACTAGAGCAGACAGAATCATCCTGTGACTTTAAGGCGTGTCAGGGCGTGTCCAGTCTGATCTGATCAAACAGAAGCTCTGATATCACTCATGTCTGGTGCAGGTGATTCAGTGTTATAGCTAAACCTGACCAAGCGTTTCTTTACGTCCTTTATTTCCACATCATGCCGTTACTAAGTTTGGGAACGTGTCTCATGGCCCTGATGGCTTTCTCAACAGCACAGGTACGTGTGAAAGTCAATTAACCCACCACCTTCAAATAGGCGTTCTATTTATTTTTTAAATAAATTAATATAATTTGATTAACATAATTGTCTTTCTCTTTAATGTAAATGTGCATAAATGCAAAGTAATGAATGTAAATCCATAAGCAGTTTTCTTACAAGTCACACTTGCATGATATTTTGTCACACATCAAGCTAATTAGAGACGAGTGTTTTACAGCTTTAGTAGCAGCTTGATAATTTTTGCACTCAGGACTTAAAAAGTCTTAAAAAAAAT
Source organism: Clarias magur (assembly GCA_013621035.1). Classification (NCBI taxonomy): domain Eukaryota; kingdom Metazoa; phylum Chordata; class Actinopteri; order Siluriformes; family Clariidae; genus Clarias; species Clarias magur. The sequence goes on along the minus strand of QNUK01000545.1, from coordinate 173,414 downwards.
TATAAAGTGAGATGTTGATTTGTAAAATCTCCACAGTTTTAAATATTATTCCGATAAAATACTTGGTGACTTTAGAAGAGTAAATCAATTGATTTTTAAAGAAAGATTAACAGCACTTGGATGGTTTCCTATGGCAGTGATGCTACATTTGAAGGACACTAGCTTAGCTGGAGAATCTTTCACCTAGCTTTAACTCCAAGGCAATGTTCTCTACCAAAATATGAGTACATGGTTAATTAAAAAAAAACTATTCTTTATAGACCTCAGACACCACAAACATGATGCTGGGGAACATCAATGCTTCTATGACGTCTACCACCACTAAAGAAATATCAACCACCACTACCACCACCACCACTGCAAAGCCATCTACCACCACCACCACTGCAAAGCCATCTACCACCACCACTGCAAAGCCATCTACCACCACCACCACTGCAAAGCCATCTACCACCACCACCACTGCAAAGCCATCTACCACCACCACCACTGCAAAGCCATCTACCACCACCACCACTGCAAAGCCATCTACCACCACCACCACCACTGCAAAGCCATCTACCACCACCACCACCACTGCAAAGCCATCTACCACCACCACCACCACTGCAAAGCCATCTACCACCACCACCACCACTGCAAAGCCATCTACCACCACCACCACCACTGCAAAGCCATCTACCACCACCACTGCAAAGCCATCTACCACCACCACTGCAAAGCCATCTACCACCACCACTGCAAAGCCATCTACCACCACCACTGCAAAGCCATCTACCACCACCACTGCAAAGCCATCTACCACCACCACTGCAAAGCCATCTACCACCACCACTGCAAAGCCATCTACCACCACCACTGCAAAGCCATCTACCACCACCACTGCAAAGCCATCTACCACCACCACTGCAAAGCCATCTACCACCACCACTGCAAAGCCATCTACCACCACCACTGCAAAGCCATCTACCACCACCACTGCAAAGCCATCTACCACCACCACCACTATCATGAAACCATCCACAAGCACTACTATGAAGCGATCTACTACTATGCCGTCTGACTCCACAACATCTCGAAGTACCACCGTGACCAAAAAAGGCATCACCGCAGCAAAATCATCCACCACCAAAATGCAGTCTAGTCCATCTTATAGTATCAAAGCGGCACCTCAGAGCAGCAGCACCACTGCCAGCCTTCCCAACAGCAGTCCAGGTGTGAAAGCTGTGCTAATAACCTGTGTTCTACCTGCTCTGTTTTATCTGTTGTGAAAAAGGACATTAAATGGACTGAAGAAATGTTAAGAACATGAGATTTACATGTAATCTTATTTGAAGTTAAAATTGGTTAGGGGGGAAAAGAAATCATGATATAAAACATTTATTTTTTTCTATAAGGTGTAGGAGTGACATTTACATATCAAAATTATACACTTTATATGAATTATTAGAAAAAAATATGCATTAATCTTTTTATGTCTCAGTTAAAAAAAAATGTAGGTGTATGTGTAAAGGAAAAATGATCTAAAACTTATGCTAGAGTTCATATTTCCATTTATTTTAAACAAATTAAATATGTATTTGAAAACTTGAGATGAGTTTGATTTAATCTATAATAAATGGCTCTAAATTATTTACAGTCTTTTCTCCTTGTTTCTCCAGTCTTTCTTGCTTGTTGGTTTATTGGTTTTAACAAATGCAGTTTTCCTAAGCAAAATGCAGGGTCGTCACATGTTCCAATATTTCTGATCATTTGACGAATGGGTGGGTTTAACCAAATGGTGCCATGTTCTAACCTGTGAAACACGCATTAGTATTTATGAAATCAGGAAATTTGAAAAAAAATCTAAGCTGAATTTCTGATTTAGCATCTCGTATTAATTTTTCCTATCTCAATTTTCAGTGTATAACAAAAAAACCAATAGAATTGACTTTGATATTCTACTAATTGTAAAGGAACTTGTGACACGTGCACTGTGCTGTCTCTATACATATAATAAGGTTTGTGTTACTATGACATGAACGTTACAGTTAATATTGCCGAATATGTTAAAGTTATGAGCATATAAGAATGTAAAAATAGGTGATCAAAAAGTATGCAAAAAAAAAAAAAAACTACAGACCTCATGTGATTTACTTATAGCCAAAACCATCAGAGAATAACTCTGGGGATGTCTACATAAAAATATATGTACATGAACAGTAAACTGGCATGAGGAATCCACCTGCCCATGAGTTCTATGAATATTAACTTTTAGTGTCAGGACAGGCAAAGGTAGGTAGTAACCAGTAACATTTACTGTTACATTTACTTTTACTTTTTGAAAAAAAAGTGAAGAAGAAACATTACTCTTACTCCACTACATTCAGCTCCACTTGTTACTTTTCTAACCATTTATTCTACACATTCAGCCGGTGGATCTATCACGTGACAGTTTCACCAATCAGACACAGCAACAATAATCAGGCGGCATTGTGGGTAAAAAATCTTCAGCTGGCATCCCTGGCTTCACAAAGCATGTTTCGCTTGCAAAAGAACAGCTTCATACTGCGGTGTCTTCTCTATCTGCCAAAAGAGACAGACACTTCTGAAGATAAAAACATTATAGGGAATAGCGTAGCGTAACCTGAAGAAACATGTCGCGGTAAGTTTAGCTCTTTCATTAAATGTTGCAATGTTGGCATATATAATTATTAGAATTTTACTATACACACAGGGGTTGGGCATTGAAACTGAAACACTGGCCAATTTAGTGTTGGGGGTTTCATGGCTAAATTTGACCAGCCTGGTGGCCGATCTTCATTGAGTGCACATTCCACCAGTAAGAGCAGAGTGTGAAGGTTTAATTAGCATAGTAATAGTACAGTTTTGCTGAAAATATTGCAATGCACACAACATTATGGGGGACATATCAGAGTTCAAAAGAGGTCAAATTGTTGGTGCGCATCTCGCTGAGCAAGACATAACATAAAACCACAGCTGCCCAACTCACTGCAGAATTAAATGTGCACCTCAACTCTCCTGTTTCCACCATAACTGTTCGTCCTGAGCTCCACAGGGTCGATGTACACGGCCGGGTTGCTCTAGCTAAACCTGGTCACTCGTGCCGATGCCAAACGTCGGTTATAATGGTGCCAGCAGCGAAAATCTTGAGCTGTGGACAATGTGAAATATCTATTGTTCTCTGATGAGTTCACCTTCACTGTCTTTCCCACATCCGGGAAAGTTACGGTGTTACTAGCAGTGAATAGCTACATGCTAAACTCCACTAGCTAAGAGCTAAAACACGTTAACATCGTGTTAGCATCATCCAAGCATCATGCTAATCACATTGCAGTCATGCTAGCATCATGCTGATCACGCTAGCATCATGTTAGCAACATTGTGCCATCTAACATTGTGCTAGGATTATGCTAATCATGTCAGCATTTTGCTAATAATGTTGCTCACAACATGCTAATATTGTTAGCATAATGCTAGCAACATGCTAATCATGTTAGCATCATGCCAACATGGGGGTGGGCTCATTTTACTCGGGCAACCAATCAGTATCTCAAGATCATTGTGAAGCTGTTAAGCCACGCCCTAGCAACCAGTTTAGAGCACCGTAGCAGCTGATCTCTAGACTAGCACCAAGAACCACTTATTTTCTTCAGAAAATGTACTGGTCTAGTTTTAATTATGAATGCACCGAGACCATATTTTTCCATGTGTTTTGAAATGAAATGAGACTCCTATTTAGTATTAATTAATCAGGACAATCCCAATATTTTATTCCTTTCTTATAGATACCTTTCTTTCACACATTAACATTTTGTTGGATCACCTATTAGTTTTGATGTACGGTGCCATTGTCTTGGCGGTGTCACACCATTTATTGCCATCCAGACTTGTATTTGTTTTTCCACTGAGATCTTATATTGCTGTCGGAAAAATTTTAAATCTCTAAAACCTTTTTAAAATAAAAAAAAGTAAAGTCTTCTCCAGCACATCCTAAAGACTCTCACTGAGGTTAAGGTGGAGTTTGGTGTCCAGTTTATTCTGAAAATGATTCCTCATGCTCTCAGAACCGCTCTCTCACACTCTTGGAATATGGGGTGTGGCTTCAGGGAAGAAGAAACCCTCCATAGATGTGATGTGCTGGTGATTCAGTACATTCAGGTGGTCATGTGACTACATTTTATCTCCACATGACGTTGCTGAGTCTCGACCTGACCGACTGAAGCGACCCCAGATCATAACACTGTCTCCAGAGGCTCGTACAGTGGACGCTATGCATGATGGGAGCGTCGCTTCATTACAGCGCTTCCCTTCTCACCCTGACACGCCCATCACTCTGGAACAGACTCAGTCTGGACTCAGCAGGTCACATGACCTTTTTCCATCGCTCCGAAGTCCAGACTTTATTCTCCCGAGCAAACTGAATCTGATGCGTCTCACTAACAAGTAGTTTTCTTATGGACACACAGCTGTTTAGTCCTGATCCTGTGAGTTCTCATCACACTGTGTGTGTGTGTGGACTGATCTTAGTTGCACTATTAAACATAGCTCTGTTTTCTACTGTATATTTTTACCAAGCGTCTAATCTCCACAACGGCGAGACACGTATTGGCGAGGGTGCCGATCCATCGCAGGGCACACACAGATACACTCACACACTACGGCCTATTTGGGAATGTCAGTTAACCTAACCTACATGTCTTTGGACTGTGCGAGGAAACCTACCAAGCACAGGGAGAACATACAAACTCCATGTATACAGAGACGGGAATCAAACCCAGACCCCGGAGGTGCAAGGCGACAGTGCTGACCACTACGCCACCATGCCGCCGACAATCTATCATGATATCCATGAATGTTGCTGCCTAGATGACGGCTTCCATCTATTTTCCCTGCATCTCCCCAAATCTTCATATCTCCCCCTGCTGGTAAGCTTTGCATGTGTGGCTAAAACAAAAGTCTTCATCATTTTTTTTCTTTTATAAAGCAACCTACAGAAGCCATTCCACAATCAATCAATCAATCAATAAAAACCTTCATAAAGAAATTGGAAGCTTTATGTCAAACCAGGTCCAGGTGTCGCTCCAAAGGTGACTCATACTCAGAAGTGTTCAGCCGTACAGCAGAGACTAATGATGCATGAACATCACATTACCATGTGAGTACTACAGGTCGCTTAGAAAGAGGAGGTGTATGGAAGTTTTACTATGAGAAAATGAATAATGATATAAACTCCTGAGGTGTGTCTGGTCTTTGTGAGTTTGGAAACGGTCACCTGCATAGGACACAAGCTTTCACGCCAAACATCGAATTTCTCCAAGGAGCTCTGGTGCACCAACTGTATAAAGAAAACCCGTGTGATACATCTGTCCACTCTCAGTTTCTCCCACCATGAAGTTACCAACTGTGCTAGTCTACTTCTTGGCCTTGGCTGGTTCCTTCACAATCAAGGTAAAAAAACACATACTGAACATCTATCTAATCACAAAACCAGACATTGTGGCTTTATTATTATTCAGTGAACAAAGCAGTTTCTGGATATCTTTAACGGCTAGCAAAACTGTATTATCCTTCAGGTTCAAACACTAAGGATATTAGTATAACCAAGTATATTTTGTTTTAAACATAAAAACATTGCACTTTTGAATCTGAAAGCTTCTACTTATGTAACTCAGTTAAACCCACACACACACACACCTTTCCCAAAAAAAGTCTGCTATTTGACCTTTCATCCTATCATACTTTGCATTATTGCATGAAGCTGGTTGATGTCAGAAATATTGACTGAAGTTATCTGAAATTGAAGACTTTCACGTTTGCCAAAATGTTTTTACTCGTCTTTTAACAGAGATTCATCTGTTTTACTCATTACTCGTTTATATTCCTCTCATCAATTGGGTGTAAAACATCTTTCAGTAAAGAGATGTCTCTTCTTCCTCCAGCGTTTTCATGACTACTGACTGTCCAACACATTGCCTGTGCTGCGCGTTCCTGGATAACCGTTAACTAACTCGAAAAATCACGTTCAGGGAAAACTGCATACTTTAAGTATTTTCCGTATGTATGACATTTCGGTGGCTGTAACAGCTCATGGTTTGTACTATACAACTATTTCCTACAAGACTTAACAGGAGAAACGTTTCCCAGCAGGAAATAACAGCTGGATGATTAAATAAGTAATTAAATGTTTACACCTCCTAGTCACGTGTATTTTATCATTTCTTCGCAGGTAACAAATGTGAAGTCGGCTTTAGCTACGGCAGCAACAACCCATTTCAAGATGACTAACGAAACAACCGTAAGCCCAATGAAAACCATCACGACGATACCAGCAACAGTCGGCACCATAAATGAAACAACTCCAACCAATGCACCGACAATCCACCCGCCTCCAGAGGAACCTAATGTCCCCACTGCAGTTACAACAAATGACACCACTACAAAACTTTTAGATAATAACACGACAACAATGCCACCAAACACCACCAGTACACCCATGATGAACACCAGCTCTAAGAGATTAAGCACTACCACCAACGTGATGCCTTTGAACAGACCATCTACTACACCTTTAAACATTACCACCACAAAGATGCAACTAAATGGCAACACTTTGATGGTGATGAATGGCGCCACCACTGTCGGACCGTTAAAAGCCACCAATGCAACGCCTTCAAATAACACATCTACAGTACCTTTAATCACTGAACCTCCCTCACTGCCGGTAAATGCTACTCTTGTGACGTCATCAAGCACCACGGTGACTGCAAATGGCAGTATCCCAATGATGACACCAAACAGCACCACTGCGAATCCATGGAGGTTGACTCCATCAGACAGCACAATGGCGCCAGGAAACGATGTTACCACAGTGGTTCCATCAGGCGTGACTGCTACGATGCTAAAACACTACAACACTACAGTAGGCTCTAGCAAACCTACGATGGTTCCTACAACGACACGATCCAGCAGCTCTGATGTTCACCCCAATCTGTTCATCTGCGCTCTGCAGGTTCTACTTTATCTGCTGTGGAAGTGAACATTTTCCAAGAGTCCAACATGTCCCCTTGTCCTTTCTTCATAGTATACCATTTTATTAATCTATTATGAATTTCTCCTCTCATTCGTTCCTTAACCAGCGTTGCTTTTAACTAGCAGCTCATCACATTACTGAGAAACCACAAAGAAGCTTAAACTCCTGAAGTCCTGAAGATGTGGCAAAACATGTGCATTGTACATCAACTTCTCCTAGCAGATCAATTAATACTTTGATGATATGAGCTTTTATTATGGAACCACTAATGTAGTATATAGTAACACACTACTGTCAGAACTGCTGTTTAAGATACGCAGCAGGATATAAGGTAAATAAGGTGTAGGGTCAGATTACATAACAGCCGTGATTTGATCTTCTCAACCAATTAAAACAAATTTTTTAAAATTTTTTAATTTTATGTTTTCTCAAAAAAAAAAAAAAAAAACGGTTATGTTTGTTTCTTGCTAATAAGAATCTTTGTCACTCTGAGCCAAAAGAATAACGTTGTACAAAATGTAAAATCATATACAGTATAAAACAAAGTGGCACATGATTTTATAGCCCTTAGTGAACATTCTGTGCTTGTTAATGTTTTATTAACCAACATCACTTTGCATGAAACACACACACACACACACACACACACACACACACACACACACACACACACACACACACACACACACCAGTGAATCAGCACTTGCTTTCTGTTTAATGATTAATTGCTTCTTCTAAGGAAAAAATATAAGATTAATTTCAAGGTCAAACTGCTTGATTCCTAGAAATCGTTTGTTCCAAGACCCCCATGATTTTCCTGTAAAGGAAAAGTAAAGGGAATTTTCTCTTTATTTTTGTAACATAATAGTACAATATAGTGTATAAATGAATATTTAACTGCAAAATGAGATAACTACAATTGTTCAGTTTTAAAGGGGAAAAGTTTATTCAAATAAAGTAATAAGTATTGCAAACCGATAGAGAATATTTTGTACATATTTTCTTTGAGTCAGATGTGTTAAAAAGTACAAAAGGCAAAATTTCGTCATTATTGTTTTGTTTAAATCGATGTGAATTTCGGTGCAATCTTGCAAAACGCTATAATTCCATACAGTATGTCCCAGTGCATAAAACAGGCTGCAGTTGGGTTTGTCTCAGTGTAAATGTTCACTTTAGTATCAGTAACATGTTGGTCGAGTTTTAATGATCGGAGTGGCTTTTCTTGTAAACGCTAATTGAACACAATTTTACAGAAGGCATGTCATTGCACGTTTGGGGAAAAAAAGTGGTTGAAGTCAAGTGGCTACTGGTCATCCTTCATACAGAAGATAATTAATGAAACGTTAACAACAAAATGTTGCAGATGGAAATCACACTGTCTGTGCAGTTGGCCAAATATTTGCTCTAAAATTGATGATGGAGCCGAGAAAACCTCCTGGATTGTGCTGGTCAAAAGCTGTAATCTCATGTATGCGGGGATTTTACACCTTGTACCACCGAACCCGGTCCAAGACACGCAATATCTTTGCTATATTATCCTTAACCCACAATTTTAACTTTACTACAGTATAGAAATAAACCTTGGCGTACAGCTTGCAGTTAGAACCATTTGATTGGTAAACCCACATTCAAATCTTCAAACCATCTCTGAGAAGAAATGTGGACCTCGATGGAGCGCACTGAGGTGTGTGTGTGTGTGTGTGTGTGTTTAAAACTTAAATGAACCCGTACAGAGAACAAAAGAATGAAGACAAAGAAATGGTGAAGAAAAATAAAACACTCTTTTCCAGTACACTTTAATGTCAAATTAATACAACTGCAGCAATACATTTTTTTTGTTTGTTTTTTGTTCACCTGATTAATGTTTTACAGAAAAAACAAACAAACAATTGCAATTAAAAAAAGGAAAAAAGAAATGGTCACAAACCTGATAAACTAGTTTATGTATGTAAACACTTAAATGAAACTATTTTTTCGGGCATACAGCATCTCCATCAAACCGTTTACTGACAGAAATCGTTTCTCTTTAGTCCAGCGGTCGTAGTTGCAGCGCAGATCTGAAAGATTTCAGACGCTCTCTGGTTGCCGCACTACAGGGAAGTACCCTCGGCATCTTTAATCACTTAGTTAGAATAATAATTCTGTCACGGAGATTTTTTAAATGATCACAGTGACACTCAGGTAACCATGACGACACACAACACTTTTACTCATATGACACTGAAAGCTTGTGGTTTCTGTCCTGGATATTAATGACTCTTATATAAAGAGTTATGTACATAATCTCATGGATCACATGCACTTAAGAAGAAAAGAAAAAGAAAACCAGTAAGTCTCACGTGCATATATAGAGATTTTAGCCAAGGTGATTTCTAATCAACCACATATAATAATAATTATAATGATACTAATGAAGACATTTTCTCGGTCAAATTGAACAAGGATAAAAAATTGAACATATCTGTATATTTGATATTCAAGTTCTTCCACTGAATTTCCCGCGACAGTTTTCTCAGTCAGAGTGAATCAGACCTACTGTAACATCACCTACTCGAGCGTTAGAGTTTTCCACGTTCACTCACTCCGGGCTTCCTTTATCAGAAATGTCATTTATTTTAAATAAAATGTGATCATTATTTTATTGTATATTCTGACGGGAATTTACCTTTTTAATTTTAAACTTATTTCCTATTATTTTCTATGGCAGTGTAGACTCGCACCTCCAGGGTCTGGGATCTATTCCCGTCTCGGGGTCTGTGTGCATGGAGTTTGCATGTTCTACCTGTGCTTGCTGGGTTTCCTCCAGGTATTCGGATTTCCTCCCACAGTCCAAAGACATGCAGGTTTGGATAATTGGTGTTACAAATTACCCCATACTATGTGTGTGTGTTCAGACCCTCAGAACACCCAGTAACAGGATAAGTTATAGAAGATGAACAACTGAATTAATGTATAAGATGATGTTCTTGTCACTGTGATTCTGCTCTGCTCAAGATATGTGACCACATACGCTAGAACACACACAGAACATTTCTTGGTGTGTGTATCTTAAAATGTCTAAAACATCATCATCATCATCATCATCATCATCATCATCATAATCACCAACAACAGTAACAGCCGGTTGTTATTATAAGACATGAAGATCGGCGGTTCTGGATCAGTTCCTACAGGAACAGTATTGTGTGTCGAGTGTGTGTGTGTAAACCCCATCAAGCTCCATGATGAAACCGTCTCTCATGAAGACCTTCCCAGGAAAGCGAGACCAAAAGGAGAAGTTCATTTAGAGTCACCAGCCTCAGAAATCACCAATTAACCTCAAGCAGCACCTCAGATTAGAGCCGTTATGAAGCTTTACAGAGCAGAAGGAGCAGATATACATCTCAATATCAAATTCGAAATTCTAATTCAAATTTTATTTGTCACATACACAGTCATACACAGTACGATATGCAGTGAAATGCTTATACGACCGCTCCGTGACCTTAAATATTTTTACAAAAGGAACCTATAAAACAGATTCCAACAAAGTTACAAAAAATATATATATATATACATAAAATCTGAAGTATGAAAGAATGTGCTCTTGTCAGAAGTGGGATGTGATGTAATATATTACGACTATAGTCTGTGAAAAAACTTGAGGTAGTATTTTAATGAGATGAGGGGGGTGTGAAAAGAAGTCCTTGAAGTGTGCAAAATGTGCATATGTGCATATATGTGCAATGTGCATTGACATAAATGTCCGTTCTGTGTGTGCAAGAAAATGCAAAAGTGTTTAGTCCAGTGTGTTGGTTTGATTGAGAGACCGTATCGCCTGCGGGAAGAAGCTCCTTCTCAGTCTCTCTGTATTGGCCTTGAGGGAGCGGAAGCGCTTCCCAGACCGCAGCAGAGAGAACAGTCCATTGCTGGGGTGGCTGAGGTCCTTCATGATCTTCCTGGCCTTGGTCCAGCACCGCTTGCTGTAGACAGAGTGCAGGTCAGGGAGCTCAGTTCGGATGATGCGCTCAGCTGATCGCACCACCCTCTGTAAGGCTCGTCTGTCCTGCATGGTGCTGTTCCCGAACCAGGATGCGATGTTTCCCGTCAGGATGCTCTCTATGGTGCAGGAGTAAAAGTTCCTGAGCACCTTGGAGGGCAGTCTAAAGTCTCTCAGGCGTCTGAGGTGGTAGAGACGCTGTCGGGCCTTTTTCACCACGGTGTTGATGTGACAGGACCATGATAGGTCCTGCGTGATGTGAACACCGAGGTACTTGAAGCAGTCCACTCTCTCCACTGGGCTCTCGTTGATGACGGGGGTCTGGTAGTTCCTCTCCTGCTTAGTGCTGAAGTCCACTATCAGCTCCTTTGTTTTACTGACATTTAGAAGAAGGTTGTTCCTCTGGCACCAGTTCTCCAGATTTCCAATCTCCTTCAAGTAGGCCGTCTCGTCGTTGTCAGAGATCAGGCCCACCACGACGGTGTCGTCAGCAAACTTGATGATGGTGGTGGAGCTGGTAGTGGCCGCACAGTCATGTGTGTACAGAGAGTACAGCAGGGGGCTCAGAACACAGCCCTGTGGGGCTCCAGTGCTGAGAGTGAGAGAGGCTGAGACGTGTCCACCCATCCTTACTGCCTGTGGTCTCCCAGTTAGGAAATTAGAGATCCACTGACACAGAGATGAGCTGAGTCCCAGGTGCTCCAGCTTGGTGGTGAGTGTGGAGGGAATTATGGTGTTAAATGCTGAGCTGTAGTCGATGAAAAGCATTTTAACATAATTCCCCCTTCTAGTGTCCAGGTGAGTGAGTGTTGTCAACTGTTATCAACTGTTCAGAGGAGATTATTGTAAACGCCTTCAGTGCTGTTTTACAGTATAGAAAGAAATAAAAATTAGGAACGACCATGGAGTTAGAAAGGGTGTACAAACTTTTGACTGGTACTGTACACATGTTAATGAGGCTAATTGCAAGGGAGTGGTGTGAATAATGAATGTGGGTTTGGTCATGAGGTCCGCAGGGGCTCACACAGCTACAAGAAGAGGAGGCAGACAGGAGGATTTGTGTCATTTATTTTTATTTATTTTTTAGTAAATCCACTCCCCATTAACAAACAATTCACACTGAACTTTGAAAAATAAAAGTTACAGAATATTGAAAATAACATGTCATTTGGCATTTAATGTAATTCTCTCTCTCTCTCTCTCTCTCTCTCACACACACACACACACACACACACACACACACACACCAGTTAGAATAGACATTATTGTTAAAGTATGTGTCTTCATTATTAATATCACATTTACAAGTTAAACAATAAAACTGTTTCATTAAAATCTACATTATAAAGCATTATAAAGTCTTATAAACAAAGTCTGTTTTCAAAAACGTAAAATAGTTTCTGAGCTTTTTGCTCTTGTTCCAGCATACATCTGCTCAGGAAAAGTTTTTCAGGCTCTCACCACCTTGCTGCCTTGACCTCAGGTGACCTCGAAGTTCTTTTATTCATAAATCTCATTAAAACGTTTATGAACTTAACACTGTTAATACGCACACTTCGCACAATTAGCTTAACTACAGCCTTAGCTGCTAAACAGTTCGAAGCTGAGACTGATGTAACGGTAATTATTGCTAAGCAGCGAGTGATAGAACAACGTGAGCTAACTGTGAAAAAGATAAAGATAAAACAACCCAGAAATAATAAAAAATGTCCGCCATGTGGCTCTGAGGCTCACCTCGCTGGAGCTTGGTGTAATGCTAACGCAATAAAAACAGGAAGACTGTGTTCAGTTAAACATTTCATCAACATATGCTAATTTCAAAACTTGTAGCCTTTCACTGCTCTATGATAGCGATGTAAAGAAAAACAAATAAGTTATGTTAATCACGATTAGTCCATTTATCATGCTAATTCATGAGTTACTTATCTGCATGACTATAATTGTACTTTTATTTGAAATAAATGAAGAATCTAGTATGTACAGAGACTTTAATGTAACACAGGTTGACCATATTAAAGCATGTGCTAGTTATATAGGCTGTTTAAAAGGGCGCTAGTTTGTGTGTTAGCATGTAAAGTCAGATCAGTGTTATTATGTTAATGCTAATTATGTTCATTCTGGCAATAAGGATAATATTAGAATGCCTATATATATATATAATACTCTAATGTTAGTCTTTTATAGGTTAGTTACTCTAATGAAAGAACATGTAAAGTTAGCTTTATATTGCTTTTTATTTCTTTTTTTGTAATGTTAGTTAATGTGTGTTTACAGTAATGCTAGCTCATGGTTTAGGCTGTATACGCTGTAATGGCAGGTTGTGTTAGCATGGTTGGTTTAGTATTTTAAGAGTTAGCATATTTTAATATAATACTGGTGCAGGTGTTTTTATTTTTAACCGTAATGCTAGTTCATGTGTTAGCATGTTTCCTATGATGCTAGCGTCTTAGGAATTAGCATGTTTATTATAATGCTGTGTGGTTTACTGTAATGCTTCATAATGATTGTGAGAAACAAACTGCTGAATTTAAACTATTGACGCCACGATACATTTCTATCATAATATTTGTACATGTTTTTGTGTAAATTCCTTTGACAACTGATGTAGATTTTTCAAATGGAGTTTGTTTGTTTGTTAGCTCTTGGGCTCCCCCTTGTGGACAGACATCATAATATTTCAAATGAAGGACATGATGTAAAACTGCACCTTCATGAGCTGTGTTAGCTGACAGAATAAATATTAAATAAAGGTCAAAGTGACTGTAAAGTGGGTGGGTCTTAGATGATCTCTATGTCCCATAGCGGAGTGGGCGTGTCTTCAGTCTCGTTCCGAACAATCACATGCTCCTTATCGTACGTTTTACCACCTGAAGAGAAACAAATTGAGACTGTGGTTAATCTACATCATTTTTACTTCATTATTTTTCCTTTTTCCTAGAAGGGAGTATACGTTTTTTTTTTAAATATATTTTTTTCATTGCGATGCAGATTCCACACTGCTCCTGAACATGCTGCATAAAGAGGAAACCTAAACCCCGCCCCCACTGTATACAGATAGTATACATGTATACGTAATGTGATCTCCACTCTGACTTTGCTATTAGCGCTTAAGTGATTATTAACAAATAATGTTAATCCCGCCACGGCCCGTCTCCATCTTACCCTTGACGTCCAGCAGCAGGCCGGGGAAGGTGAGGCTGGAGATGGGGCCGTCAAGTTTGGCGCTCCAAGTCTGAATTGGAGTTCGGCTTTCTGACCACAAAACCACCTTGGCTCCTGGTTCCACATTACCCACGACCTGCAGACTCATGGTCGGCGCCAACTACAGAGAGAAATGGTTAGAGAGATGGTTAGAAGGAGGTGCACTGTTATAGAGAGAGAGACTGGTAGAGAGAAATAGTTAGAGAAAGCTGGTTAGAGTTAGACGTTATACAGAGATGCCTTTAGAGCGAGAAGGGTAGAGAGACATACTGTATAATACTAGAGCGAGACTTAGGGAAACTGGTAGAGTGAGAAAGTCAGAGAGAGGCTGTTAAAGAAAGACATACGAATAGAGAAAGAGAGATGGGTAGAGAGAGACATCCTGTACTAGAGAGAGAGAGATGAGTAGAGGGAGTTAGTTCGAATGAGACCATTAGAGAGAGACAGTTAGATGGATACGATTAGAACAAGGCAGGTAGAAAGAGATATATTGTACTAGAGGGAGACGATTAGAGAGAGAGACTGTTGGAGACAGAAATCTCATAGTAAGACCTTGTTCTTGATGCGGCCGCCCTCATAGGACCACACATCGCTCTGACCCTCCACATTCTGCGACACCACCACGCGTCCGGTCTTCATAGGGTCCACTCCGCCCTGCACCGACATGTAGAGTCCGCTCTGCTTATAGCGGATCCGGAAGAGTCGTCTCTTCTGCTTGAGCGCACACACACACACACACACACACACACACACACACACAACATTAAATCTACATCTAGGCATTTGGCAGACGCTCTTATCCAGAGCAACTTACCTATTTATTAATTTTTTAAAATCTCATTACATCTGAGCAATTGAGGGTTAAGGGCCTTGCTCAAGGGCCCAACAGTGGCAACTTGGTAGTTTATGCCCTACCCCTACATTAATTACATAGAGCTGTAGATCTATACTATTAATGCCTGAGGAATTCCCATAATGCACTGGGAACACATGTCATCTTTACGACTGTGATGTTATATACTGCTTAGACTAGCATGTGCTGCTAATCCTCACCTCTCGGATCGGGTACAGGGAGCCGATAGAAGTGAGCGAGCTGAATTTGGGCCAGTTTGTTATCTCCATGGGTTCGAGGAGGAACTGGCGCCCCCTGTAGTTACTGTATTCACATAGCACCCAGCTACCGGAAAAGATACATTACATTAATGCATATTGTACTATTTTACACTTTCACACACACACACACACACACACACACACACACACACACACACACACACACACACACACACACACTTACCAGCCACTACTGACCCTCACAGACAGGATGTGAGGATTAAACCCTTCTCCCATCATATTCAACACCTCTTCTTCCAAGGAGACCTCGCGTCCTTCTAAACACTCCAAACCGAACAGGGAGATCGCCGGCACCGTGAAGAGCTGGTGAGCAGGAATCAACCACAGTAACAGAGAACATGTGATCACTTCCATGCAAATATTCATTCATTTTAAACATTTTTATAATATAATATAATATAATATATAATATAATATAATATAATAAAAAAGTATAATAATATAGTATATTATATTATAAAAGTACATTATAAATGAATGCTCTGATCTCAACTTTTTGAGATCCATATGCATGACTATAATTGTACTTTTATTTGAAATAAATGAAGAATCCAGTATATATAGACACTTCTAAAGTCTAACCACAAGGGGGCGCAAGTGGTATAAAATAAATTATATTGGCTCATACAAGAACAACAACAAAAAAAAACAATCTGTACCTGTTGATCTCGCAGAATAAAATAAATAGTAACATAAAGAAATGTAACAGTATAGAAAAGGGTATTAAGTAGATAAATTATATAAACTACATTTAATTAAATGTTGTGTCTAAAAAATTTTAAAAGCTGTCCTGTGCTTTGTGAAAAGAAAACACACCTCATTATTCTTACTCATACAGGCGTGAATATTTGCTCAAACACAATTCCAGCCTTTCATGTGAACTTATTATATTATATTATGAATATTAAAGATGACTCACATCACCACTGTTAGCGAATAGCATGTTGCTACGTAGCATAACGTGACATGCTTTAACACAAGAGCAGCGATAAACCGCAGTAAAGTACGTTTTCTGGTTCTCAGGAGCAATCAGTCATTTTGCTCTTCCACCCATCAACAAATCTTGCTACGGTAGATTTTGCTGCATATTTCACACATCACTTAATTTTATTTAAAGATAAAGAGAACGGAGAGAGCTCGACTCACGATCGGGATGGGTTTAACAGATCTCAGGATGCAGTTAATGGCGCAGCCCATGCTGGTGAGATTAGCGTAATCTCCTTCCAACAGAACGTACTGGTTCCCCGAGAAGCTCTCCCCATCGTACAGCACCCAGCTACGAGACACAAAGCAGCGGCCAATCATTAATCGTTACACACACACTTCACACTCACGCTACACACACTTAACATATAAGCAGAAAGCAACAGAAAGAGCGAATGAGGCTCGAGTGAGAGAGGGCACTTAATGTGTTTACATGATGTTTTAAGCTAGCATGCTGTCTACAGTCTCTGTAATGCTAAGCTAATACTAGCTAAGGTAAGATAACGACGACGGTGATCACTGTATCGTCGCAAAAAATGAAGGTTGTCAAGGCGCGGAAATCATTAAGGAATTGTTCTTAAGGGTTGGTGTTTTCATAAATGTTTTCCCCATACGCGCTTTATCCAATCAGCTGTAAATAGTGATGTGATCAGCATTTTATAATCAGCGTTTCAATTTAAATGCAGTTTCCAAACTACTGCCAGAAATCCGACTTTATAGAACTTGATCTGGAATTTCAGACCCGTTGGCGCTGGTCTCCGTGAGGTCATCATGGGATCGTGGGAGCTCGGAAAACTGACCTTCCTCCCAGCGCCCTGCAGGACTGCACCCCTCGGCTCTGAGGCAGGAACTCCTCGCTCTCACAGTGAACCTGACACGTCCCCTGGAAATTCGGCTCCGTGTACAACAGCAGCTACAGCGGGGAGACAGAAACACACCACGAGTCCGGAGTTACTCTCTCTGACGCTGGTTACAGTAAAGTGTCTCATTGCTCTAACACGTTCTCACGAAATATAGCAGCTACAAACCCTCTCTCCTGTTCCAGCCTTAAGTAGATAAGTAGATAAAAGAGCTTGTTGTGTTAAATAAACATCTTGTCATGTTTAACTGGAGCATTTGATGTGCAGGTACATACGACTGAGCTGTTGCTATGGAAACTAGAACCTTTACATTTGTACTGTAAAATTACGAAACTGTACATTTTTAGTAGTTCAAATGTCAACCAACCTCACTGCGCAAAGTCACAGAATCAGCCAGGGCCTGAAACACACACACACACACACGCACACATCGATCAGTGATGGAGAAAACAGGCTTCGGTTCATCACAGTATACGCTAGCACACCGCACGATTAGCATCGACATCATACTCTGTATTAGCATCTTGCTATTAATGAGCCACGCTGTATCCTTTTAAAGTTCTCACACACAAGGAAATAATCGTTTGACATTATTATTATCATCATCTATACCACTATACGTTTATTTATGAACACGCCTGGTGTTTGAATGCGACGCATATGTTAAAACTAGCGGATAATAACAGCGAGTGTTTCATTACGGGCAGGATGGGCTGGATGGAGCAGATCCGGTTGTCTCCCGAGCCCCAGTCTGCACACGTGTTGTAGAAGCCTTTCTCCAGGACGTACTGGTTTCCTGAGTAATCCACGTGAGAGTACGCCACCCACCTGTCAATCAGAGAACAGCCATCGTTAATTACCCACACGCTAAAGCCGCTGCTGACGAGTGTAACATATCAACGTGCTTCATGTTCACTCACGCTCCGCTGACTACGTGGATCGAGCGCGTCGTCGTGGGGAACTTGAACAGCTCCACGTCGGGAACGGCCTCCGTCACCTCGAACGTGCGCTCTTCCTCCACCTCCTCACTCGGCATCTCGAACAGCTCCGCAACGGGGTCGCTCAGGTCCTGCACACCAGCAGCGCTTCAGTACACCACAGACTCTGAGCACTGGTGAGGGTCTGTACCTACATCTACGATGTCGTCGTTTTAGCGCAAGAACCAATAAGTATAGTGCAGGTGTGTAACAACTGGAGGCCTGTGTGTGTGTGTGTGTGTGTGTGTGTGTGTGTGTGTGTGTGTGTGTGCAGCTTAGCATGCTAACTGCTCAAACCTTTAACCAGTACAGCTTACTGAAAGGACTCTGAATGTGTGTTTGTCTGAGTGTGTGTGAGTGTGTATTTGTGTTGCACAGATGTCACTTACAGTTCGGATGACCCGGACCGAGCGCAGTTCGGAGTCACTGCCCCCCCACGCCCGCCAGTCATGGTACTCGCCCTCCTCCAGAAGGTACTGATGACCATGAAATCCCTCCTTCTCATAACCCACCCATCTGACACACAGAGGGAACAGAAAGAGAGAGAGAGAGAGAGACGTGATGTAAAACTTTGTGTAAATTTCAGAAGAAAACAATTCACTAATTATTTAAAAAATAATTTGTTAATAAATCATATTGTTCACACAATGTAATGTTATGAAAAAAAGGAGACGTTTACATACATGCAGTACCACTCGTAGCAAACAGGGGGCGTATGATTTATGTAATCATGGTGCTAAATACTGCATGAATATTTAGCTTTCTTGTAATTTATAGCTAGAAAAAAAAAATCAAAAGGCAGAGCTAACCAAAAAAAATGGGCGGGGCCATCTGAGACGTGGAATTTGCAAAGTCTATAAAGAAACAGTTTGTTAGCTGCGGGAGTTTGTTCCTAGTCGCAGTTGATTAGGAACCAGACACAGAAACTCGTTGTGTTTATTTACCCCAATCTG